>JAJIYU010020869.1:0-10238 GCA_030144865.1 Tinospora cordifolia | reverse complement strand
TAAAGTAAAAGAAATAGAGCACGGGTGTGAGAAGACAATACGTCACTTGGGAGAGATGCAATAGCTTACACAAAACTTAATCCTTAATAATTAACTATATATTTTCTAAAATTTATCAACACCATTTTAAACAACATCTATATTTTTCATATCTACCTTATATATTAACCATAAAACAAATAAAAGGTTAAAAAATAATAATCCACACCATTTTTTATGGGAGTCCACATTATGTATAGGTGCGATGTCGTGACCATATAGTATTGCCATATTATAAATTTATTAAAATCTTATTTATTAAATTATTTTATTAATTATTAAATTATATAATATGAGATCTACCATCATATCAGCACATTGTTTTGATTATTTATAATATATAGTTAATAAAATGTATGTTTTTATTTAATATGTATAATTTAAATTATTTATACTTAAATAAAAGTATATATAATTTTCATTTCTGAAAATATAATTTTATTTAAAAAAAATATCTTTTTTAAAAGAAAATAAAACTTTCCTTTAAAAAACAAAAAAAAAATAAAAAATAAAAGTGGCCATTGCTTGTTCCAAAGACAAAAAAAATCATAAAAAAAAATTAATTTGTTGTAGCAGCACAACACAGTTAAAAATATTTAAAAAAAAAACAAAAAACAAATATATCAAGCCTGTGATATTTACTAAATACTCAATGCATTTAAGTAAGTTGAATGCTCTCATGCCATCCTTACAACCTAGAATTATTTATTAATTTATTTATTTTTAGTATTAAGCTTGACTTGTTTTGATAATTTTTATTTTTATTTTTTTTGTATATTTCTTTTTTAAAAACAAAAATAGAGTTCAAATTGCATCCCAAAAAAGATATAAACTTTTATTTAAGCGCCTGCCAGAAAAGTTCTCAAAAGAATATGGTTTTGTGAAAAATGATCGTGTTTTTGCAAACAACTTTGCTTAAAAAGTCTTGAACAGATATGGGATGGGATTGTATTGTATGTAAGAAAATAATATATTTTTATACTTTTTTTTTTTAAATAATGGATGATAGATAATAATGCAAAATTCTTCACCTCTATCGTTATACTCCCATTTTTTTTTTATAGAATATCAAATATTTCTTAAAGATTCTCAAAGGGATGTGAGATTATAGCTGAGAAATAATGTATTTTGCAATTTATTTTAGAAAAGGGTGGGTGATAAAAGTTTGGCAAAATATTAATAATATTAAGAATGTGCTCTGCAGTTAAGAAATTTTTTTCTTATAAAAATATTATTTATATATATATATATTTAAAAATATTTAAGGTTTTTTATAATTACTTAATTACACATAAAAAATTAATAAAAGTTATTTACAATTAGTTATTTTTAAATTAGTGTGCAACATTCTTTTTCGTCATAGAATTTTATTTATTTTGCATTCCAAGCTAAAAATAGTGGAGTTGGTCAATTTTGCGACAATTTATTAAAATTTTTTATTTGTTCTTTTTAACAAACGATTAAATAAAAACATCACCTTCCGAGAAATTAAATAAATAAATAAAAAATCCAATCCAGGTTTCATGACTCATGAGTGAAGCTGTTGATCTGTCTGTCCGACTGAAGTCAAAAGCGGCTCAGGTTGGAAAGTTTTTAGCAATTTGAATGTCTGTATCTTTTTGTTTTCTCTTCCTAACAATTTAAGAAAGATATCTCTCGGTGGCAACGGTGGAGGATTCTGTTTCTCATCCTCTTCTGCATCTTCTTCAGGTCAGCTTTTGGTAGTTTTTCTCAGTCTCTTCATTTCTTCGTTTTACATCCATTCATCTTCTACATTCATTTGGGCTTCGATTCTGTTCGTATACCTATAAATCTTGGTTCTCTCTCTCTCTCTCTCTCTCTCTCTCTCTCTCTCTCTCTCTCTCTCTCTTTCTCTTTTTTTTTTTTTTTTTTTTTCTTTTTTGAATTTGATTAGAAATCTGGAAAGTTCTTGAGAAATTCTGCCGTGGATTATCTGTTTAGAGGGTTTCCATTCCAATTTTTCAGTTCGCAAATGGACGAAAAGGTTGAGTGTAGTCCGAGAAAGTTAGGGGTATTATGGTTTTCGGATGTTAGGATCCATTTTAAAGTGAGAAAACCTGAGCTTTATTCAAGATGTGTTTGTGTCGTGACTGACGGATGAACTAGGACAAAGTGAAATAACTTTTTCTTTTTATTTTTTATTTTTGTTTTTATTTTTTTGGTGAAATTAGACTAATAGACTCATGGATGCCAATGGAAGTACTCTTGGTTTCTGGAATCTTGGTGTAAATGTTCTTCCATTTGTTTTTTGAGGCCCTAACGCGACTTCGTACTTGATATGATAAAGTAAGCTCAACTCGAATTGAATGATGGCTCCAACCAACGCAAATAGAAGTAAAATTAATGATTTAGCAATTAGAAATAGCAACTAATGCATGAATCAAACAAATATCGAACACATATGTGCCAGTGCAACTTTCGAAAACACAAACACATAATCTAGATTCAGGTTTGACCACCTAGTCAGAAGCTTACTCATAAATGTTGTTGATATTAGCCCTTCGGTCTGGCTTATGATGGGCTCTCTTATCTGGTTGGCTAGAGACACCATTAGCTTTGTAATGCTACATATTTATTTGTGTTGAATTTGTAACATGGGAGCCATTTCTGCTACCTCAACTTTTGGTTTTGTGCCACTCAACTCGATGTCAACTTCTCTCCATTGTCTTGCATATATTGGTAGACATGTTGATAATTAGATAAGTGGTGATATTAGCACTCATTTCTAGGTCTCTGTTATCATGCTAACTTACCAGCCATTGCGGTCCTTTCTATGTTCACAAGACCTGCATACCAATAGCATGCATGGCGTTGATTAATCCATAAAATAGTTTGGAAGTCCATGTGTCAGTTGAATTTCAAAATGTGTATGAAATGGTGTTACCTATCATCAGGCACCTCTAGTGCCACTTTGCCAAGTGTCTATTTCCATCAAGGTTTTTACTAAACTTTAACTTTGCCTTAAACTTAACTTTCCAACTCAACATGGAAAACTTAGTTCACATTACGAACAACATACATAATCCTCATTCAATGTTTAGAATATTGGTGTCTCTTTTGAGATGTACTAAGACCTCAAACATGATTCTATTGTTAAATTTTAGAACATATTAGATGATAAACATGATCGTCTGGTGTAGATTTATAATCTCAAAAGAGGTTGTGCACATCATTCATGTTGTCTACGTAAAAAACTATTTTATGAGACTTTATTGATTACACATAGCTTATCATTTTCTTTATTCTTTCCAAATTTCAATAACTGAGTTATAACATCTTGTTTCTTCCTTCCTTTATGATGCTTTTACTTTTATATATTTCTTATTCAATTGAGCTTCATATCATATAATGATATTATTAAAAAATTGATCCCCATCCGCTTTTTACCACTTTTCATGTGGAAGGTGATACTAAACAAGCTCTTTGTGTTTTACTATTTATTTTTTATAATTCATATAACTTCAATGAGATCTTGATTTTCTTATTTACATTTAGTTCGTAATGGTTAAAAAACTGAAGATATTGCAATGCATGCAAATTGTTATTTGATGAAAACAGTTGATAGTTATTTGAGTGTATACCAAAATTCAGTTGCATCCAGTTTAGAACTCATTATTTGTTGCTATTACCTTAAGAATATTATGATATCATATAGATAACAGATTTATGCTAAAATGGTCCATCCACTTTTTCCATGACAAGAATATTCACCCATTAGAACTCAAATAAGCAAGGAAGCAATGACTCATCTAAACTAATTCTTAGAGCCAATGTGCAGTTAGCAAACAAGAGAATTACTCAAAAATCCTAGATTCTTTATCTAACTTCAATCTTGCACGTGTTAAAACTAAATAAATCATTTTATTCTTTGATTTTTTTAACCTATTTTTGTCCCAAGATTAGTTTAAAAATTTTCTCCATGTATTTATAAATAAATATGTTTTTGCTTTTGCTTTTTGTTTGTTGACGATGAGACACTACTTGAGTGTATGAATCAGGATATGTGAAGCTTGAAAAAGAAATATTAGGACATAAATTAATTGATCAATGAAAAAGGGGATCTTCATAAATTTATCTTCTACTCTATAGTAATGGAAAAATATTAAGTTGTGTAGAGATTTAGTAATTGAACAAGCAATTTTAAGTGAATTAGAGGGTAGTATCAATGAAGTAAAAAAAGAAGAAGAAAAAAAACTCTATTATAAAATATTAGATCCCCATCCTACAAAATTTTATCAATATGGAAGAAGAGAGGATCCTCAAGACATTTATTAGAATAAAACTGTCAATTACGAAAGATAGTATATAATTTCCATATCTGGGAATTCTTGGCATTTCTACCCCTGCATTGCAAAATTTTTCAATTGGCCAATATAGGTAAAGATCTTGATAAAGTAGATTGTTCTTGTTGGTAGTTGTTTGGACAAAGCCTGATGCAAGTCAATGAAGGAAGTGCATGTTGGGAAAAGTTTAGTTCTAAGCCTTAAAGTCCCTGAAACATCTGATGAGTAGATAATCAACATAAATGCTTGGTTTGATTCTTGACAAATTTTGAATATTAAGACAATAAATATGTCTAAGAAGTTATTTGTTTTTATTTTCTTTTTTTGGAACAAGAGACAAGGTATGTGTGGTACAAAGAAAAAAAATTCATGTGTATGATGGACCATCTTGGACGTTTGACAGACCAAACATTGAAGTACTTAAATCAATTGTAACAAACATTAGCCCCAGTTGCAATGCTAGTCCATGATTGAGAAGCTACCAAATATTTTGATGTTGCCATGCAACGAGCAACAAGCATTAACACCTCCTCCCATATCTCTAGCTTGGGTTTTTCATAATTTTGGAAAATCCTCCTATTTCTTTCAAGCCAAATAACCCTTACGGAAGCCAAAATCAAAATCTTACCACACTTACACTTCCTCTAGACTAACTGAGGAAGCAAGGGATGATATGCCGTCTTCCAAAGATTTAGGTACTAAAGAACGACCATTGTAAGTATCCACCCTTCTATCCCAAGTGAATTTGACCCACTCGCGATCATTAAATAAGTGATCTGTTGATTCATCCTGCCTCACACATAGAAAAGCTCTAACCTGTTGGAAAGTGATTTACTGATGGGAATGTTTATGTGAAGAGAATGCAATCTGCTGAAGACTTTTTAAAAAATAATAATACAAAAATAACTGTTCCATTTATATTATAGATGAGGCTATCTCTAGAATGAAAATTGAGTAATTTCAAGTCTCTGATATATTTACAATTTTTATCAAATCTCAAAAATTAACTTCTTATATGATGTTTGATTGAAAAAAAAGTCTCTTAATCTTGAATATCTATGAAAATATAGCAATTAGCAGACACTGATATTTATGGTTTAGATTTGTTTTCAAAGTTAATATTCTTGAAAAGAACAATATTCTTAATATTTAAAATATTACTTCTTTAAATAAATAGTACATTCTTTTCCAAATGCACACATTGCTTTAACAATATTATTATCAATTCAACTAATTAATTGCCTCTGCCAACTTAAGTTTTTCAAAGTTAACATTAATAAAATATTGCCATGCCACAAGACATTTGATTGATCAACTATATGAAAACGATTTGTTGGCAAAACTCAAATACCGAAAAGGTAAAGATCTAATTTAAACAGATACCTTATGTAAGTTGAGCTGGTTTTGGATGATTCTGATTTGTTGAGGATCACTTTCCTGGTTCTAAAAAGAGTTTTTCTAAAATTGTTATTTATCAAATGTATTTCTTGTCTTCCAGTTGCAGACGATGCCAGAGATTCAGTTGGGAGCTCATACTGTACAATCCCATGGAGTTAAAGTGGCTAGAATACACATGCATGATTGGCTAATACTCCTTCTTCTCGTGGTGATAGTGATTGTATTGAATGTAATAGAACCATTTCACCGCTTTGTTGGCGAGGACATGATGACAGACCTGAGATATCCATTGAAAAGCAATACCATACCATTTTGGGCAGTTCCAGTAAGTTTCTCATTCTAAAGATTTTTTTTTTTCCATATTGCCCTTAACTGAATTAAGAAGAACGAATGAAACAGAATAGATATGCTCCTTGAACTCACACAGGCAAACATGTTCTTATCAGGATTTTGAACAGAGTGTCTCTTCTGTCAAACATGTAGATAATATCTATCTTTGTTTCTGATGACAGATGATTGCGATATTACTGCCGTTTGCAATTTTTATAGGCCTCTATATTTATAGAAAAGATGTATATGATTTGCATCATGCCATATTAGGTAATGCTTCTATCATTTCAGTTGTTGATATATCTTATGGTAGTCATGATCAATGACATGCTTTTACATGGAAGTGCAGGTCTGTTATTTTCTGTACTTATAACTGGAGTTATAACTGATGCAATCAAGGATGCTGTTGGCCGACCTCGACCTGACTTCTTCTGGCGTTGTTTTCCTAATGGAACAGGGGTTGGTGATCCTTTATTTATTTATTTATTTCTTCTTCTTCTTCTTCTTCTTCTTCTTCTTCTTATTATTATTATTATTATTATGATTATTATTACTACTACTACTACTACTTTGCAGTTTTCTGGGCTCTGTTTTTTTCATTGTTAAGAAATAGTAATTTGTAACTGAAAATCAGAAAACACCTAAAACGCATTTGGTTCATGGATTCAGAAAACAGAGTTTCAGTTTTCTAATAAGAAAAAAAGCTATTTTCAGAAAACAATAAAATTGTGTTCTGAATTATTTATTTAGTTATTTTGACTTGTCTTCATAATTTCTGGTTATGAACTAAATGGAATGTCAGTTTCCTGTTATTCTGATTAATTTAAAATGTTAACCATCCTGGTTATTGTCAATATTTTTATTTTGTAACTAATTTCTTTATTTTTGTGCCATTCTTTACTTAGTCTGAATATTACTTGTGCTTGACTTGTGCAGATATATGACCCTATTACGAAAGATGTTATCTGCAATGGAGATAAAAGTGTTATTAAGGAAGGGCATAAAAGCTTTCCCAGTGGGCATACTTCATGTAAGCAGCAAAATCACCGGATAGTGTTTTATGCATAGGAATAGGTTAGGCCAAAATTTGTAGCCTTCAAAACTTTCATAACCTGCTGTCAAGTGTTCTATTCACCTTGTCTTTGTTCAGAATATATGGTCTTTTATAGTCAAAGATCTACTTTGTTGGTAGGAGTGGTGATCTTGATAAGATATTGATGTTTAACATACCCTTTTTTAACTTTTTATTGGTAATTGGTTCATTAGTTTATATGTATTGAAGAAAAATGGGTGGCTTTCACGAAGAAGGTCCCTGAAAATGTCAGATTCTTGTGTTCCTTTTAGAATGAGAAGAAACCTCCTCATTGTCTAAAGCCACTTGTAATTGAAGCATACTTTCGGCATGTAGATTTCATGCAAGTTAACTTTAACCAGAGACGAGAATTTTACTTGATTAGCATTTCTGCTAGCCCTGTATCATATAGAATACCTTTTCATCTTAAAATGTTATACGATGGAGATAACCAATGTTCTATGCTTCGCACGCTTAGCCAAAGTCACCGGCCTTCAAGGATTATCTTCCTTGTTGCAGAGGATTTCTATTCCTCAAAAGTGCTTACTTATACATTTTGATAAAGTGGTTTTAGGGCATCTTTGTTGAATCCATAGGATCTTGGAACTAATGATGGTAATTTGTTGTTACCATGTCTTGTTTGTGCATTTCTTGTGACCTGCTTTGTACTCTTGATAAGAATGTTTCTTCTGAGCCATGTTGCTAAAAATATATCTGATTCGTGTGTTAGTATTTGTTATGTTCTATAAGAAGCTGTGCTTAAAGAGGATGTATCTGTGAATGTGCAGGGTCCTTTGCAGGTCTTGGTTTTCTTGCTTGGTATTTATCAGGAAAAATTAGAGCATTTGATCGTCGTGGCCATGTTGCAAAACTCTGTATTGTTTTTGCTCCACTGCTTTTTGCAGCTCTTGTTGGAATTTCCCGTGTCGATGATTATTGGCATCATTGGCAAGATGTGTTTGCTGGAGGCCTTCTAGGTTTGTGCTTAATGGAATCAATTTGCTGTATCACTGTAAATATGCTTATTGCTCATCACAGCCCATTAATTATATCATGTTGCCACGGCAGGACTAGTGGTATCTTCATTTTGCTATTTGCAATTCTTCCCACCTCCATATCACCCAGATGGTATGCTTCCTGCTTATTCTTATCTTTGCTTAGTTATGATTATGACTATTATTATTGTTATTATTTTTTCTTGTTTGGGTTGTGGGCTAAAAATCTATATTCATTTTTGTTGTTAGTCTTGGTTCTTTCATCATTTTCTCTTACTATTTGACGGTTTTGTCGCAGGATGGGGACCTCATGCATACTTTCAGATGCTGGCAGAGTCACGAAATGGAGCGCAGTCATCAACCGCTGGTACCAACCACCTCAGTGTTCAACCATCAGAGATGGGAACGTTTTATATGGAACCTCGATATGATGGGGACCCTACAGATCATGGCACTCGAGACACAAGCCCGATTCTTGAGTCACTAGAAATTGGGAGAATGCGTTGAAAATTCAGGAACTTTTAGAAGTAGTCCAAACAGTATTTATCTGTGATTGAACATGAGCGAAGAGTTTGAAACTTTTCTTAGTAGTAAGATTGACATGATGTACCTGTAAATGTGGTAGACTATGGTTGCAGATTTAGGCAGTAGTTTCAAATGTATTGGTTGGCGTGATAATGGGTTACCATGCTTGTAACCAAACCATATCATGGATCGCCGTTGACCTACATCGAATTTAAATTCTTTTGTTTTTTTTTATCTGTTTTCTTATACCAAATGGAATGTTAAGAGTTCTGATTACATTAGAGCTGAACATTGTAGTCATCTTGTTTTCTTCTTGGCAATCAAAGAAGTAGATCATTTATTAATAGCTACTTCCATTTTGTACTAGGCTAGGAGAAAGGCGAAGTTGAAAGGAAGAGTATGGTTACTACCTGCTAATCGAACTCAAATATGTTGTGGTGGTTTCTCAAGACTGTGGACAAATTTTTGATAAAGAATGGTACGTAGTTAAATTACCATCCCTTCCTTTTCTTTTTGATCTCCCAACCACTATCTGGAGCATTAATCAACTATTTGACTAATCCCATTTAGATGGTAAAGGTCTCCTTATAAGGTTAGTGGCTTCTTGGCATGAGGTATTATTAAAAATCTTGAAATTTTTTATATAAATTTGTATAGAAAATTTTATAAGTTTCTGTTCTTATCTTCTGTATTATCTTATATCAAACGCCACTTACGTGGTAAAGGTTTTCTTAGAGAGTAGCATTTTAGGCTAGCAGTTATATTATGTTTCTTATCTTACTTCCTATTATTTTGTAATTGGTGAAAGCAACATTTTGTATACTGTAACAATTGTCAAATACTACAAATGGATGATTACATAATATCGGTTTTTATGGGCCTTGATTTCTTTTCATTGAACCAACCACACCAATAGAGTAATTTGTTCTTAAAAATAAAAAAAACTAGCGTTGTTGATTTGCTCAAGTCTTTATTTTGCATGAGACCATCATGAAAAGAAAATAAAAGGTCTTCAAATATTTTCGATTTTCAAAATCATAATGTTACCTTATATTGAGAATGATATTTTTACTTTGAAAAGTTGATCGAGAAGTATATGTGCATCTTTAATGCTCTTATGAATTATGTTTCTAAAAAATGTTATGTCATCGTCGTCCATCGATTTACTTCACATTAAAAAAAAAAAAAACTGATGCTCTAGCATTCAAATTTTTATTACTATTTTATTATTATAATAAAAAAATTGTTTTATTAAATAAGTAATAAAGTCCACAAATTTTATAAAAGTAGATGGCTACCTAGATGATGTTTATTTTTCTCGCTTTAGTTTAACAGGAAATCATGACAGTTGTATTGAGCTTTTTAGGTTCATAGTTCAAAAAATTATAGAAGGTGTGCACTACGCACTTTATGTTATATAAGTCTTATTTAATTTTTAATTAAGTTACTTTAAAATTTTATTTCTTATTATCAAAAAGAATTACCTAAGAGTTTTACTTTTAGAAAATTCTATTTTCTGGAAAATATATAGTCATTTTCTGAAGAAATGGTTATTAGTTACTTAATCAGGTATAT
>JAJIYU010020868.1:0-10245 GCA_030144865.1 Tinospora cordifolia | reverse complement strand
GAGAAAGGAAAATAATAAGAAAAGAGAAAAATCTGAAAATCTCACGAAGGATGAAGAACAAGAAGAAAGGAAAGAAAAATTCTAGGGCCTTGATTTTGGTTGGAGAATGACGATCAAAGAAAAAAAACAAAAAAAAAAAAGAAGTTGCAGGGCTATGAAAGAAGAAGAAAGGAAAACAGGGGATTTCGATGCGGTGTGCTCCGTTTGGGGGAACGATAAAAAATAAAACTAAATTTGTTTTGCCAGTTGTGAATCACAGACAACAAGAAGAAGAATCTAGATTGTTCATGATTTGGGGATTGATTTGGGCGACAATAAGAACAAAAAGGAAGAAGAAAGAAATCCAAAAATTTTGTTGATTTGCATTTTTGTTGATTTGGGCTTTGATTTGTGGTTTTTGAGGTGATGACCAAACGAAAGAATGAAGAAGAAATAAAAAATTGGCATTGAAGAAGAAGGAAATCCTTGTTGCTGCTGGTGCGTCCGAAGATTTGGAGATGAAGATGGGGTTGTCGCGATTTAAAGGACTGAAAGAAGAACGAAGGTGATTTGGGGTTTTCATTCTATTGTGTGCAACTCACGGATGGAGAATGAACTGAAGGAAGAAGTTTTTGCGTTGAACGAAGAAGAAGAGAAGTGTGTGTGTGCCGTAGATCTAGTGCGAGCTGGTGCAAACAAAGAAGTGACGCCCTAGCTGGTTCGTGTGTGAGGAAGAAGGAAACCAGTGCTGGTTGCTGTTGCTATGAATCACGAACAGAGGAAGAAAGGTTGCTGGTCTGTGAAAACAAAGATGAGGTTTGCGATTTGGTCTGTGAAAGCAAAGGTTGCTGGTCCATGGTTGTTTGTTGTTGCTAGGTGCGTCTTGCTGGAAAAAAAAATCAATAGCTGTGCATGTTGCTAGTGCGTCCAAAAGCTTGAAGATGGAGATGAAGATGAACATCAAGCTGAAACAAAGAACGAACAACAGGTATGCGATTTGTGTGTTGCTACAATCTGTCCGTTCGAAAAGAAGATGCACTGTAGGTGCGAAAAGAAGAACGAAACTGCGATCTGCAGTTGCTGTGCGCGATCTGAAATTTTTTGAGAATAGTGATGCCGTAGGTTTGGTTTGCGAAAATAAGATGATGCCCTAGATTCGTGAAGAACAAATTGCGAAAGGGATTTTGACGTTCGAGACCGTTTGGAATAGGTGAGCTTCGTTTCACCCTCTAATAGATATTTTAATTGATTTGTATAAGTTGAATGTTTATTTTGGATATGCAATAGATTAGAGCATCAATACTTGTTTCAGCAAGGAAATCAGTTAGAAATGGATTAGTTAAATTATATAGATGTGAAGAATGAGATTACTCTTAGTAGTTGAAAAATCTAAATTTGGAGACTTCATTTAAGTTTTTATTTATTAGAATGGAGATTTGTGAATGTCGAATAAATTCTATTCGAAGTTCAGGAGGTTCGGAAACTCAAAGATTAAAATTTATTTATTTATCGTGTTAGTTGAAAATTAAATGAGAGAAATATTGAAAGAGTATGATTTTTGAATTTTATTTAAAATTATAAGGATGCGAAGAATGAATTTGTGGAAGTTTTATTTGTTCGTAATAAATTTATTTATGATATGAATGGATAATTTCAATATAAAAAGAATTATAATCAGAGATTGAATTTATTTGGAGTCTTGATATAAATATTAAATATTAGAATTGTCTTATTGAAGTAAAAATATTTATTTAAGAGTTAAGAGATTTTTAAATGGTTTTAAGCCTTAGATTATTTACTTGATTTGAAAAAGTAGTAGAGGCCTAGAAAATTTAATATGTAAATATTCTATTGTCAGATTAAAATTTTGAAAGCTTAAATCAGAGAAATCTGTTGTTGAGGAATATTATTTTTATATGAAATAATTAGTATTTTGGGTTTTAGATTAGATTTTTAGATTTAGAAATTTTATTTTAATCAGAATGAAATTAATTGAATATGAATGAATTATTTGTGAAAAAATAAAAGTAGTGTATTGAAGATACTACGAGAAATTTCATAAATTTGAGATTAGAATTATTTTAGTTCAATAGGAGTACTAAAAAAAGGAACCTTAAGAATTAATTATTATGATTTCAAATTGCAGATTAAAAATCAAGAAGCAGAAAAATACGACAAAGTGGTGCAAGGGATATCTAGAATATTCAGGTAGGCGGAATTTCCTTGCTCACTCGTGTTATATAGATTTTAAATTCAAAACATGATGTTTGGTAGTTTTAGGATTTCTAGATGCATGTTAGAAACATTGTGTGGTCTTGATTGGTGTGGTGTAATGATATCATGATGTTCGGTTAAATGCTTTCCATGATATTTGATGTTTGAAATGCTTGATATCATAATGTCCAGTTAAATGCTTTTCTTTATAATTGATGATGGAAGGGTTGTAAAGCTACTGAATGTTTGTTTTATCCATTATATTGTTCATGCTGTGTGGCATGAAAAATCAGATTTCTCGTGACACTAAAAGAAGATTAAAGGATTATTAAGAATTATACGTACCAATATAATGGACAAGCCCCAATACCCTTTTAAAGTGTACACATTGCTTCGGGGACAAAAATAAAAAAATAATAATATATATATATAATGAAATATTATGGTTGGAAAAAAAGTATGCTTATATATAGAGGAATTGCTCTTTAAGTTTGGTCACACACAACAAACAAAGCACAAAAAAGGGATCATTGTCTTCTTCATTCACGTTCTAAGGCAAGATCACACACAAAAAAAAATAAAGAAAAAAACGAGGAACGAAGGAGTTGTTGTGCAGTTGTTGGAGAAGCAGAAGAAGAATGAACAACAGGTTGTTTTGCTGATCATTGCTGCGATTCGCGTGAAACAAGAATAACATCCAAATCTGAAAGTTCTTGCTGTTACTGGACGAAGAAGAAGCTAAGAATGAAGTTGGGGCTACGATTTGGGTGGATTGAGAGAAGAAGAAGACACTCAGCTGGATTTGCAACAACCACCATCAGGTCTGCAACCAACTACCCTCAAATCCACCTCAAACCTGCCGAATTTGCAACCAATCACCATTGCAAGCTTCAATTTCATCAGATTTGCAACAACCACCATGAAACCACTTCAAATATGCCAGACCTGCAATAGCCACCTCAAATCCACCTCAAACTCACCGGATCTGCAACTAGCCACCATTACAAACCTCAACCACCAACGGATCTGGTTCGTGAAATCATTCCAAGCTCGCCAGATCTTTCCAAGTTCGTTTCTAACTTTTCCAGCCAAGATCCGAGATTTTTGAACCCATTTCTGCTTGGATCTTTACCTAATCTGTGAAAAACATCATTGTGAGAGGGAATCCGACGAATGGTTGTTCGAAACACATTCAAATATGGTGAGTTTCAATTAAATCATGTCCTACAGTTTTGTGTTGATGTTTGAAGGATTGAATGTTTGCATTTGGTTTTGCGACAAATTTAGGGCATCAAATCACAGTTTCGAAAGGAATAAATCATAGCAAAGAGGTATAAGTGTATCAAATTTACAAATCTTGCATTTAGATGATCATTGTTGTTTGCTTGGCCATAAATGTGAAAAATGGGATTTTGAGTGTTTCCATCCCTGCACATTTGATGCTCACGAATGTGAGACCTTCGCGTTGGTGACCGCATACGAAGCTTTGCATTTTTTCTTATTTTATTTAATTTTTTTTATCATACGAAGCTTTGCATTTTTATTTATTTTATTTTATTTTTATTTGATGAAGCTTTGCATTTATTTTATTTTTATTTTACAAAGCTTTACATTTTATTTATTTTATCTTTTTTTATTTTACAAAGCTTTGAGTTTTTATTTAAAAGTCTTATTTTGTTCGTAATAAATTTATTTTGATAACAATGGATGATTTTGATAGGAAATGAAATATTATTGGATTTCGATTTTATTTTACGGCTTGATGGAAAAAAAGGGTTTTTATAGAGGTCATATTTTTGAATAAAATATAAAAATAAGGTTTTAGGTGCATACAAGTCCTAAATTATTTTATTTATTATAAAGAAGCGGCAAGGGCTTGGAGAGTTATTATTTTGGATGTATTATAAGCTATGTGGAAGCTTAAAATAACAGTGGGGATATTTTCGAAAATATACATAATTATTTACGAATCTTTTAAGTGTTTTTTTTTTAAATCATCCGAGCCCTAGAATATTTTAAATTTATATCGATGAGCGGTCAGGAATTAGAAATTAATTATTATAACTTCTATTTACAGATTAAGGATATAAAGGCGGAGGTTTCTCTGTAAAGGGCTGCACAGAGGCACAAGGGACACAAAAATATAAACATGGGTGAGATTACTACACTCCCTAGCCTTATTTGGACTTTGAATGCAAACATGATGCGTTTTTATATTTAATGTAACTAGAAGCATGCTAGGATATTTTGTTGATTCCTGTTTGGAATGATGTAATGTGAATTCATGATGATCGATTATTTTTTTAATATCTTGTGTAGAGATTAGCTCAATTGAAGTATTTCCTTAATGTTCAAGCATGCAAATCTCTTTTATTTAAAAATTTATTTTTATATGACATGAATTGGAACAAATTGTGAAACTAAGGAAGATTAAAGGATGATTAAAAACACATATACTGGTGCAATGGACGAGCTACAAGCGCATCGTAGGTCGCTTTGCGATGGACGAGCCATGAACGCATCATGGGTACCCCCACTAGAGAGTTGCTTGTGACAGCTGATATTGTCTTCAGAAGTTGGTAAAAGCTGTAGAGCGTTACCCCTTCTTTAGACTGTGGTCCCAATGGTATAACTATATTATGTACATGGATTCGCCTTCGGACTACAGAGGCTTACCGAGAGGGTTATGGACTCTTCCGGTCTTAGGTTACAACAAAATAATTACATGTGTGAAACACTTGATGTAATGAAAGTGCTTGTATGTTTTGTTTTTTGGTTTAAATAATGCTAGCAATGTATTGGTATGATTCACTAGGCTCCCAAGCTCACCCTACTTTTCTATTTCAGGTGGCAGTTGACATAGTGTAAGTTGACCATCGTTAGGCGACTCTGACTATTTTGGTGAAACCCCATTGTGGAGGTTATTATTGTCTGTCTTTTTGTATATGATATTTTTGTATTTAATTTGGATAGGGTCTGTGCCCTTTTCTTTTTTAGACTGATCTTTTATATGTGATTAAATGTTTTGGATTTATTTTAGAGTTTTTAAATTATTTAAATTTGAACATCTAGTTTATCATTTTACTTGAAATTTCATTGTTCCAAATTATGTATATTAGAAGATTTATTTAAAAAAAAAATCCGTGCCTATTTAAACTGATTTTATTATTACTTGAAAGAAAGAAAGATAGAGTGCTAAAGGAATTAGGTAGCGCCACCAGCTCTCGGCAGACGATACGACAGCGGCTTCCCCAATGGAGTGGGCGCATTTTCTCTACGCGCAACATGAGGGAACTCGTGGGACAAAGAACTGGCATGTCACAAAGCTGATATCAGAGCTTAGTTAGTAACTCGCTGGAAAAAGTCAGAACTCAGTTAGTAGCTCTTTGGGAATAGATTTTTCACTAGAATGAAATTGTCATCGAATTTGATTTTCACTGAAATTTTTTTTTTTAATTGAGTAGTGAAATAGGAATTGCCAAGTAAAGAGACCATAGGTCTAGGTAAAGACCAGGTGTTGTCTCCGGATTACAGTGGATTTGAAATAAAAGCTTTTAGGATATAAGTTAGAGACTAATAATGTGTGCGTGATACACTTATTTTGGTCAGGGCTCGACTCAAGAGAATCCTATATTTCTAATTTCTATGTAGTATGGGATGCAAAGAGATTTAGAGGTCTGGAGGAATCTTGGATTCGAAGCATGACGAACCATGTATGGTAAGTGATCAATTCTCGGGCAGAACTTATACGCATTATATTCTACTGGTATGAGATGGTCACGTATGGTGCGCCTTGCATCAGCCTTAGGGAGCAAGACACTTGCAAAATTGTAATGGGCAATGAACAGACTCTTTAGAAGAACTTGCACGCACTGTATTCTATTGGTTTGGGACGGTCGCGTACGATGGGTCTTGCGTCATCCTTGGAGACCAAGATTTGGCGAAACAATATTAGCCATGATGGAAATTCTGAGTGGAAGTCTTCGCTTAAGCATAGATGGAAACTTGGGAATTCATTATGCCAGCGTGCATTGTTTGATTGGTTGCTGTGTGCTTGTATGTTATATATGTAATATAATTATTTTGAGTATTGATACATGAATCCCTATACCCTGAAATAAACAAATTGATGTTGACTTAGAAGCATAAACCCCTAGGCCACTGAAACAAATCAAAAACTTAGATACTTGAATTTTGAGTCATGATAGCACGACGATGTGAAGGGTATAGATGGATACTGAAAATTTTTTGCTTCAACACAATTAAATTATTAGATACTGAAATAAACCTTTGACTTGTAGATAATGCTGAAAGGTCGAGGTAGACCCAGGGGAGGTATGGCCAAAGGCAAGGATAGAACCGAGACGAGGCATGGTGATGAGGGCACTCCTGTGGCACTAGCACCGGTGGTGGTTAGACTGATGCTAGAGGCCATAGTCGAGATAATGCAGAGGGTCGTAGAACAGGCTATGATGACCCAGCAGCCGTCAGCATCAACACAACCAGCAGTACCCGTATAGCCATAAGTGCAGCCACAATTACCGATAGAGCCACTGGTACAAGCTCAACCTCGGGTCCATCAGGGGTTTACTTCCATGGTGGCAATACCACATAATAGATATGTTGGCTTTGATAGGGAGCAGAAGGATCTATTGGTGGAGTTCTAGAAGCTACGTCCTAGTACTGCAAGAAAGAGGTAGCTGTAGTCAGCTTGAAGCAGAGGACCATGATGGTCACAGAGTGCGAGCAGAGATTTATAGAGTTAGCCAGATTTGCTCCTATTTTGATCATGGATGAGCAGTCCAAGGTAGACCATTTTGTTGAGGGTTTGAAAGTGGAGGTAAGAAAGATCTTGGAACCGCTTAAGTTGACGACCTTGATGGATACTGTGGAGAGGGCACTGATTGTGGAGAGAGACCTAGAGTTTGAGCAGGCATTGAGAGATAAGAAGAGGACTAGGTTAGAGTAGGTTGCGGGACCTTCACAGAAGAGGCCGAATAGACAGGAGAGCCCAGAGCACCTCAACCTCAATGACAACCACAAGCACAACAGGTACAACCTGACTGTGCCAAAAATTATCAGAGAGACCAGGCTAGAACAGGCTAGAAAGCTCATGCAATCAGTAAGGGTACATTGCAAAGTATTGTCCTACCAGAGCACAGGCCCCAGCACCCCAGCAGTAGACCCATAGGAAGGGTAATCACTTCAGTAGAGGTAGCAGACACAACCACAACCACCATAGAGAAACCAAGCCAGACTGTATGCTATAAACACTTAGACCAACCCCACTCTTGTAGTGGAGGGTACGTTTTTGTTGTTTGGTGTTGCTGTACAGTTTTTGTTTGATTCGGGTGCCACGAGTTTGTTTATTTTTGAAAACCTAGTGAATAAGCTATAGTTAGAGACAAGCCCATTGGATGTAGCCACGCCCATAAGGGCTACTGTGAGTTCAAAGAAGTATTGTAGGTGTGAACTCAGGTTTGAGGATAAGCTGATTTCAGTTGATCTCTATGCACTCCATTTTAATGGATATGATGTGATATTGGGAATGGACTAGTTGACCCAATATGAGGCACAGATCGACTGTCAGAAACGCAGGGTGACAGTAACATTACCCTTTGGTGAGATACTAAAAATAAATGGGGATATGCAAAAATTGCCAAGAAGTCTGATGACAGCTATGCTACATGCTATTAAACAGAAATAAGACTTTAGATAGTTGATAGAAAGTGATGCAGAGAAGCTTAGTGAGATATAGGAGATACCTGTGGTACGAGAATATACATATGTGTTTCTAGATGATCTACCTGGACTCCCACCACACAGACAATTAATATTCAAGATAGGGCTGCATTTAGGCGCTAACCCAGTAGCTATTCCACCCTACAGAATGGCGCTAGTGGAATTAATAGAGCTGAAGATACAATTGGATGAGCTCCATGAGAAAGGTTTTATTAGACCCATCGAGTCATGTGGGGAGCTCCAGTGCTGTTTGTATAGAAAAAGGACGGATCCATGAGGCTATATGTGGATTACCAGAGGTTGCACCAGGCAACAATAAAGAACAAATATTCGTTGCCCAAAATAGAGAAGTTGTTTGATCAGTTGAGGGGAGCTACTCACTTCTCCAAGATTGATCTACGGGTAGGGTCTCATCAGCTAAGGATCAGAGAGTTCGATATATACAAGATAGCTTTCAGAACTCAATATGGGCATTTTGAGTTCACAGTGATGCCATTTGGTTTGACCAACGTGCCAACCACATTTATGGATCTGATGAACAAAGTCTTTAGACAGTACCTAGATCTGTTTGTCGTGGTATTTATGGATGACATTCTGACTTACTCTAGATTAGAGGCTGAGCACGTGGAACATTTGCATATTGTCTTGGAGGTACTGAGAAGAAATGAATTATATGCCAAGCTTAGTAAATGTGAGTTTTGGATGAAAAGGGTCAAGTTCCTTGGCCACATGGTTTCGGACGAAGGGATATTAGTAGACCTTAAAAAAGTAGAGGCAGTATCAAATTGGAAGCAACCTACGACCGTCACAGAAATCAAAAGCTTGTTAGTGTGGCTGGATACTACCGCCGGTTCATCCAAGATTTCTCAAAATTGGCTGGACCAATAACTAATTTAACTAGAAAGGGAGAGAAATTCATTTGGAATGATAAGTGTGAACATTCATTCCAAGAATTGAAGAAAATGTTAACTTCCACACCTGTTTTAGTGACACCTATATGAGGTACATTCTATACAAAATCAATGGTTACTGATTAGATTAGGCACGGTGTTGCTGCAAGATGAAAAGGTAGTAGCTTATGCTTCAAGGCAATTGAAGACCCATGAATGGAACTACCCTCCCCATGATCTAGAATTGGCAGCGATTGTGTTCGCATTGAAGATCTGGAGACACTACCTCTATAATTTTCAGCTGCACTACCATCAAGGCAAGGCCAATGTGGTGGCCAATGTACTCAACAAAAAAATTAGCAAGAAGGATGAGGAAAGAACACAGATGTATCAGTTAATCAGTGAATATAACTTGGTTATTGCATCAGATGAGAAATGAGTATATTTGTATGCTATGACTTGCCAACCAGACCTATTACACCAAATTAGAGACGAGCAGAAAAGTGACAAGTGGATTGTTGATCTTGCAGAGGATGTTAAATAAGGTAAGCATATAGATTTAGAATTGATGTAGTGGGTATACTAAGGCTTGGGAATAGGATCTGTGTTCCAAGGGATGGATAGAGCAGGAGAACCATACTGGATGAGGTTCATCAAACTAAGTATACAATGCATCCAGGTGGTGACAAGTTGTACCAGAATCTCAAGAAGACCTACTAGTGGAGGGGTATGAAGAGGGACATATCTAGGTATGTTTCAAGCTGTTTGACTTATTAGCAGGTCAAGGTCGAACACAAAAAACCTTCAGGGATGTTGCAACCACTTTCAATACTAGAATGGAAGTGGGACAATATTGCAATGGACTGTGTTAGCGGCCTGCCGAGGAGTCAAAAGAGGGAAGACACAATATGGGTGATTATGGATCATCTGATGAAGGTAGCTCACTTCCTACTCATTCGATCTACAGATCCCGTCGAAAAACTTGGAGAGTTATATGTCAAGGAAATTGTAAGACTTCATGGTGTTCTTAAAACCATTGTGTCTGATAGAGATTCGAGGTTCACTTCTCAGATATGGCAGAGTTTGCAAAAAGAGTTAGGGAGCAGGCTCACCATAAGCATAACATTCCATCCTCAGACCGATGGACAATCGAAAAGGGTCATTTCGATATTAGAAGATACATTGAGGGCTTGTGTCCTTGATTTCAAGGGCAACTGGAGCAAGTATTTACACTTGGCAGAGTTCGCGTATAATAACAGTTATCAAGCGAGCATAAAAATGGCTCCATATGAAGTACTCTATGGTAGGCCCTTTTGTAACACCCCAACCCCCATGTTTCTTTGATTTGAGTGTTGGACCTAACCACCGTTCTTTTTGATAGTGGACTTAACCAATATGTGGGTTGGGTCCGTGCTACTTT
>JAJIYU010020867.1:0-10241 GCA_030144865.1 Tinospora cordifolia | reverse complement strand
TCATAAACAGGTCACCCGTTTATTTAACGTGTCGTGTTCGGGTTGACATGTTATGACCCGATTAATAAACGGGTCGTGTTCGGGTTGACATATCATGACACGATTAATAAATGGGTTGACCCGTTTATGACCCGCTAACACGAATTGCCACCCCTGTGAAGGACAACATGCAACAAGGGACTTCTTCATTGGCGTCATTCGCGCGAAGAAGACGACGCGAGGTATAATTTGAAATTTTTTTTTTAGATAGTATGAAATTATTTTAAATGAATTTAAATAGGAAAACAAATAGAAATTTAATAAGCCTAGCATGAAAACTAGTTTAGAAAATTTATTTAATAATTTAAATTAAATAAATTTAATATTAGATTATTTATTAATTATTGAACATGAGAATTAATTAATTTAATAAAATAAAATTAATTAATCTTATAAATTAGGATTGAAAAGAACAGTTTTCCAACACAGAAGAATTTTATTTAATATTAGAAGTTTAAAATCTTTCATGAGAAAGGATTAAAATTTTAAGCCCTGAAACAAAACACGTAACGTCAAGAAGTCTTATTTTGTTCGTAACAAATTTATTTACGATGTGAATAGATTATTTAAGTCTGTGAAAATTTAATGAATAAAAATAGAAATTTTAAGAACTTAAAAATTGTTTTAACTTAACTATATGAAATTCTAGAATTTGGAATTAACTCGAAAATAGTCTAAGTTGATATTTAAATTTCATGATTAATTAGAAAATAATTTAAGCTTAAGAATAATTTTATTAAGTCTCAAATTTTAGATCTTTACATTATAAACTATCAAGTAGCTCGAAGGACAGCAAGGGAATCCTGAAGAATGGCAAAAATTAGGTGGGTGTGACTTCCTTGCTCATATGTATTATATGGATTTAAGGTTCAAAACATTTAATTGAATAGTTCTAGATTATTAGAATATTATTAGGAAATTGATTGAAATTGGTTGATTTATTTGAATGATGTTTGAGGTATGATGACTTATTGAGACCCATGCATAATCATCTCATGCCATGATTGAATATAAAGATCTGTACTTAGATTTACTCAATTATAACATGCATAAATAGGAAGATATGCATTTAAATTCCATTGGTTATTCACGCACATTATCATGTTGGCTTACGTGCATATTGAAATTCTTTTTCTTGTGTATTGCGTGATGTTTGATGTGATTGAGACTGTTTATAAACTAAAATAAGACGGTGATTTATTAAGAATCCACGTACCGGTGCGATTGACGAGCCCGAGGCGGATCGAGGTGACATCTTCTATATGTCACCATTTAAGATTGATGAACCACAAGGCGGATTGTAGATATTCCCAACTAGAGCTGACTGTGACAGCTCGAAGTCTTTGGTAGATGGTACAATGCCTAAGTAAGTGCACTCCCTTGGATTGTGACTCTGATAGGTAACCGACCTTAGGCGTTACCTAATATTTGTTTTTGATTCAGATCACAAGGAATACCGAGAGACATCTCAACCCTCTTCTGGTCTTAGACTCCGACTAAAACAAATGAATGTTTGAAACACCTAATATTTGAAAGTATTTGTAATGTTTTGGATTTGGTCTGTATAATACATGTGATGTGTAGGAACGATCTATTGGGCTTTTGAGCTCACTCCCACTTTATTTTTCAGGTACATCTGGACATAGAGTATGATAACTTACGTTAGAAGACTCATGTTTAATTGGACGCCTCATTAGGGAGGTTGCCCGGGATAGGGGACTTGAAGGTTATGTTTTACTTATTTTCACTGGATTGTTTTAATGTATTTACATTGACCTTAACTTTAGTTTGTTTATTTTTAAATGACCTTCTCTTGTTTAACAATTTTGGTTTTAATGATAATTTTTGAAGTTATTTCGCTGCATTATTTATGATTTATATTGAGAAATCTAGTGAATGTATTGAGAGAGTATCTTGATCTTTTGTTTTATATAAGACATCTATCCAGACTTTGATTTGAGAACAACTTGTTATGAACTTGATTTTAAAGAAAAGATTTGGACAGAACGAAAATTTTTAAGTCGCATTCCGATTTTCATCGAGCGACGATCCACACGTGCGACAACACATGACAGGAGGTCCGGTTGAAAATTAGGGTGTTACAACCACATTCGTGGTAACGCCAAATATTCATTTTGATTCCTCAGTGTCTCGTCAGATCTTGAAGAAGAAGAAGAAGCTTGATTATTTCGTTCGAACCCTCACCGCGTTCTGCATTCTTCTTCTTCGTTTCCAATACTTTTGCTGTTGAGAAAACCTAGAGCCACATTCTTCTTTCTTCTTCATTTCCATCAATTTTGCTGCTATTAAACCCTCGCCGCCTTCACTGTTCTTCTACTTCTTCGTTTCTTTTTTGAGAAGGATGAACATAGGTTTTCGTCTGTAGCGTTGTCTTCATTTTGCGGTTTGAGTTTTTATCCTCCAACATTGTGGCGGCTTTGTCATGATAGACGGTAGACTCGTGACGAGAACGAAGTGGTGCAGATCTTAACGATACTAGTGAAGATGAAAGTGAAGAATCGTCTGTGTTCCCATCTCAGTGATCATGGTCATGGTTTCAGAGTGTTTTTTGAATTGAAGACGAAGACGAAGTGCTTGTTGTGTACCATGTTATATAAACATTATACCATTATTATACAACCATTATACCATGTAGAAGTCCCAGAAATTGTACCATTATTATATAATTTTAACATTACACCAAAAAATGTATCAGAAATTGTAATATTATATTATTATTATACAAACATTATACCATGTTATAAAAAACATTTTATTAAATGTTATACAACTGAATACTAAAGGTTACAATAAAAAAGTTTGATGATGATATATTGTAACACCCTGCCTTACGAGCCCCATCGTCCCCGTCATCAGATGATATAATTTTCTTCAATAAAAAATTTTGGACTGCTCGGGAGACGTGGCTATGTCACATTCTTTTTTCTTTCTAAGAGACTTCCTGTGCATATAAGTCTATGTACAAAAATATTTCATTGCTTCATAAATAAAATCTTTTATTTATTCATTCTAAGATTTTGAGTACATGATTCAAAACTGAAATAAATAATTTAATTTAAGCCCACGTGCCTTACAATGAAATAAATAAAAAGAATTCCTAATAAATAATCTTTCACGTAGGCTGATAAATTAATTTCCTAAAATATGATAAATGAGGGGGTGAGCTAAAAAACTCAATGAATCATTCTATCTATTTAATTCATTATTTCAACCAAATAATACAAGCATATTAAATACTTTCAAAGATTAAATCGATTCAAATAATATATTATTTCATTCGTAATTTAGACCGAATGGGGATAACCTCTGTACTTTAGATCTAGGTAGAGAGATCAATTCTGAAAATCAAACCCTTCTCTAGTGAAATCATTCTTAAAACCCATTTCATTCTGGCGTCAGTCTTGACAACTAGTTCAAAAATTCAATTTTACATGGAACACAGAAAGTCTGTCCCCGTTTCGGTACGTGGTTGAAATCTTATTTAATGTTATTTTTGTATATAGGAGCAATATAAATAAATATTTCACCAGTAATTAACATACCAATAATATAACATCATAAATCAATAGAAGCATAAATTTTCGATTTCTGCTGTAGAAGATCGTACAAAACACAACTACAGAGCATACCCTCTCAAACAGGAAATGTGACTTTTAATTTCTGATGTAGAAGATCGTCCAAGACGCAACTACAAAGCATACTCTATCAGTCATAAGCAATATAATAATTTAAAAAGATAAATTAAACTAAGTACACAAACAAACATTATTTAAATCAAAATAATAAGTTAAAAGAAGGGGGAAAAATTTCACCTTAAGATCGCTTCCTAAATCTTTGTAGCACTTTGTAGCACTTCGTTGCTATTTAGAATAGCTCAAGAAAAGAGAAAGGGATCGAGGGTGCCAAGAAGGAGGCAGAAAGAGAACAAGAGGAATTTCAACTCTTGTTCTGGGATGAATAAAATGGGTAGGGTAAGAGGGTTTATATAAAGTCTCTGAGGGTCAAATCCATCATTTTTCGTCTTCCAAATCAGGAAAACTTCCATCTTTACTTGTTTTGGGCGGCTAAGTGATTAGGGATTTTGACATCTTTTTCCGTGCAAATTGATGGCTAAAAAAGGTTTTTTTTCGCTCCATCTAACGTTCAAAAATTTTTTCCTTATTTTTTTTCTTTTAATTTTTTTTTATATATCCCACTCGAATTCGCCTATGCGCACTGTTTATTTATTTATTTATTTTTTATAACCCACATATATATATATATTATATACCCTTTTTTTCATAAATGCATCTAACTAATACTTTACACCTATACTTCCCTAAATATATTAATATCATACTAAGTATATTATTCAAAATATTATTATTTTTTATTTTAATAGAGAAGACTATGATGCATATACACATATTAAGTATATTTACCCAATATTACTACATGCCTAATATTAATTAATGCATATTCTTATATATTTCTATGTCAATTAATTAATTGCATATCAAATTAAGATAACATGATAAATATATATATATACATAATGCACCAATTAATAAAGTGTCACATATATAAGCATGACTAATTGCAGTCATATATACAAAATAATTTGGGGTATTACATATATGTATGCCAAATGTTATACAACTATATACTAAAAGTTTGTATATTAATGTTATTGTAACCTAAAAATATATTAAAATATTAATATATTAAAAGTATGCTAATATTATATTAATTATATACCATTATTTATATGATAATTGTTATATCAGTATATAGTGACAGTACATTAAAGTTATATTAACTGTATATCAACTTTTGGTATATTAATAATTATTAATTGATATTTTTATAATATTGTGTATTAATGTTATATTAATAGTAAATTAATATTATATTATTATTTTGTAAACTAAATGTTTTACTAATATTATATTGACTGTATGTTAATGTCATATTAATACTTGTTAATTAATAGTTTATAATATTCTTAATATTAAATTTTTGACATATATATAAAATGAGGACACTAGTATTTATGTATTTATTTTTATTTTTTTTTGGTAGAAATGTGTTTTTTCATTTTATTTTCGCGGGTTTCCTACAAGACACATTGGGTCTCGGCTTCAAGAAAGCCTGACCCAAAGAACCCGTCTGTCAAAACATAAACTAACCGAGTTTTCAGCTTGATCCGAGTCTTAAGCCACGTGGCGAGACGTGGCAACCGGAGACTGCGCATATTGTCTTCACTCGCCACGTATCATCATCAACCGAGCGGTAGTAGTAGGCTAGCTAGAGTTCCTGCGATCAGAGAAGACGTTACATAGGGATGGAGGGAAGCGATCAGAGTTCCTGCGATAGGAAATGATGAAAGCGATGAAGGAGGGAAGCGAAGGCGGCCATCGTCGGCAAGCATTAAAGGAGGCGACGGTGAGGGACATGATTGGAGAGAAGCGGAGGCTGGTGGAGGTCCCGTACACGGCGTCGCTGGCGCACACGATGAACGCGCTGGTGGCTAATCAAGTGGTGGCGGTGCCAGTTGCGGCGCCGCCGGGACACTGGATCGGAGCCGGTGGATCGATGATAATGGAGTCGGACAAGCAAACGGGAGCGGTTCGGAAGCATTACATAGGGATGGTGACGATGCTGGACATCCTGAACCACATCGCCGAAGAAGACGCGACGGTGGAGGATGGAGTTTTTGATTTGGATAAGCGTATGTCCGTTCCTGTGTCGTCCGTTATTGGGCATAGCTTGGAGGGGCTTAGCTTGTGGACCATTAATCCAAATACCAGGCATGTATTGTTATTGTTATTATTATTATTTAAATTTCTTCTTCCTTCGAACTATTAACGGGTAATCGGGTTTCAACTGTATTTTACAAATAGGTTCATTCTTATTGTGATTTTATGGGAAAAAAAAAAAAAAAAAATTGTTGAAGAGGCATTGTTTTTGTTTTCACACATCATACCACAGTATTCTAGATTGCTTGGAAGTGTTTAGCAAGGGCATCCATCGAGCTTTGGTTCCACAAGAAAGCCACATGGAGAACGTATCAGGCGTTGAGCTTGCTGAATCTTCATCTAGCTACCGAATGCTAACTCAAATGGACGTTCTGCGATTCTTGAAGTCTCATGGGTCTGAACTGAAGAATTTGACATCTCAATCTGTTTCCGAGGTGGGAGCAATGGTAGCGGTGGTTTTCGCTGTAACCAGGTATACAAAAGTCATAGATGCTATAAAGTGCATGAGAACCGCTTCCCTGAATGCTGTCCCAATCGTTGAATCTTCATATTCTCCTCAAGAAAATCACAAGCAACTTATTGATGTATGTTTTTCTAACCTTAAGGCATGCTTTTCACATATTGTTTGCATTTATATTGCAACTCCAATACCATCAATGTAGACCCTTCCATCTATGTCAATATAATATTTTATACATGCACTCTCGAAACTTCAAGGCCAAGAGTTCTACTTTAAAGCTATGGCTCTCTTCAATTTGGAGAGCAAAATTATAAACAACTTCTTGTTGCTTGCTTTACGTGCGAACTTTTAAATGATTAAAAGATGCAAAAGAGCATTTTTAGATGATGACTTAATAACATGCAACATAAATAAACTTTAGATATAAAGTAAAGATGCAACGGATTATATGTGTAACTATGATGAATAGTGTAATAAATATTATAAGTAATAACTTGAGGAGTCCTAAAGTTAAACTACAAGAATTAAGATGGATTTCTAAAACTAAAGTTTGTTACTTGTCATAAAACAAGAAAAATAAGAAAGAACAAGATAATTGTAATATTTTAATAATATAAGAATAACAATAAGATGAAAAAGGTAGGACATTAGAACATGCCCAATCTTTTCTTCTCTTAATCCTTCTTGCATAAAATAATTAGGATAAGAATAACT
Source organism: Tinospora cordifolia (assembly GCA_030144865.1). Classification (NCBI taxonomy): domain Eukaryota; kingdom Viridiplantae; phylum Streptophyta; class Magnoliopsida; order Ranunculales; family Menispermaceae; genus Tinospora; species Tinospora cordifolia. The sequence goes on along the minus strand of JAJIYU010020867.1, from coordinate 3,269 downwards.
AATGAGTTTTCTTATCCACAAAAATGAATTTTTGAGTCCAAATATATTGAAAGGTAATGTTCCTTCGAAAGAGGTATTTATAATAAAAAGGTAGAGTAGAACTAAAGTTTTAATACGTGTGAATGAAAAAATGTGAATCCTAAATATGTAAAATATGTGATATAACACATCAAATAAAACTATAAAATGTCACACTAAAATGAAAATCAAATACCTCGACCTGTCATTAGATTTTACAAAATCAACTATACAAAATATATTATATAATGTATGAAGTTTAATACAAAATCTAACAAAAGTATGATAGAATTCATGTCAAGTGAAATAAATACAAGTGTTATCCAAGAATTCTCAAAAGAAGGTGGAGAGGGTTTCCTCTCAACTTCAACAAAAGACTTAGCCTTCCATGAACTTGAAAACTAAGGAAAAACCAAATAAAAAAATGAAGTGTGAAAAAATGTGAAATAGGCAAAACTCCAATGTGATCAAGGGAGACAATGAAAAATGGGATGCCTCTCAAGTGAGGATTTGAGGGGTGTATATAGATGTTCCAAGGAGATGATAGATCAATAGGAAATGACCCAGAGGTGATGTGGATGAATGGTGTAAGTAGCTCATTATCTCCTACCTTTCTTGAGAAATTCAAAATTAAGAAGCATGAAAAAGGGTGACTAATGCAAATAAAGGGGGATGGCAGTGTGTTTATGTGTCTTGGCATGTAGGTTCTTGGAAAGACCAACTTTGGTTTTCTCATAAATTTAAGTTCTTTCCTTAGATTAATCTCGGGATCCACAATAAAGAATGAAGGGTGATGAAGATGTCTTAAGATGTGGGTTTTTGGAAAGACAACTTAACTAGTCATTATCAACTTTTGTTTTCTATAAATTTAAACTCATCCATTAGATTAATCTCGAGATCCATAAGGAATGGTGGATGATGAAGATATCTTCATGTGTCTTAAGATTCCTCCAACTTTAAATCTTGACCAGTGATGTTTCTCAAGATTTGTCCGATCTTCACTTTAATGATAGATGAATTAGATGGCACCACATGTCTTGAATATAAATGGGGTGATGTCTTGACAAGTTTGATAATCTTGAGGCATTAATCTCACATGCTCTGTTGTTATTAAATTCTCATCAAATCTACATTCTTAAAATTAAAACAATATTGCGTAATGAAAAATTAATTATAATTGAATTACATAATGTATGTGATTTGACTAAATAATGAGTAAATAATGAGCCTTAAAATATGATAATGTCTAATTATAAGATAATAAATTTAATGTTAACATGAGCATTATTACTTCTATGACTAGTGAGTACATAATATAGATAAGGAAACATGTTTACCATATGGTTCAAATAGGAGACATCTAAATTTTGCTTTAGTATTACGTTACAAGCTAATTTTTTTTTTATAGCTATTAGATTAGAGTCTAAATATATATATATAGTCCTGAATAGTTAAATTATTAATGCTACTAATATTAGGTAAGTCAAGTGGTCATTAACATAATATAGAATCTTGTTGTCACGAAAGTGTCATGTTCAAGCCCACTTGGATGCATTTGCTTGTTTTTCTAATTCATTAATTACACATATACATTTTTCCCTAATGTGAATATAGTTCTTGTGTTTGGATTGTCTAGTTTGCTAGCCATATACATAGTCATCTACAGCTGCAGCTTTTAGGTCAAGCCATTTCTAACAAATTTTTGGTGTTTCAACAGGGTAGGGGCAGGAAACTTATTGGAACATTTTCTGCAACTGATATCAGAGGATGCCCAATTCCCCTACTGCAGTCTTGGTTGCATATGGATGTTGTAGAGTTCACAGAACAAGCATCAAAAGGGCCACTTAACATTACGAGTGATTTGGGACAGGCGTCAAAGTTGCTGGTGACTTGCCATAGTAACTCAAGCTTGGTTGAAGCGATGGACAAAGCTGTGGATGCACATGTTCACCGAGTTTGGGTTGTAGATCAACAAGGCTTGGTTGTGGGTATTGTGTCACTCACAGACATACTTCGCGCGATCCGGGCGCTGTTGATATCATCAACCTCTTGATTCACATGTACAAACTCATGAGTTTGTCAAGACGGGTAGGTTAATAATAAGTTACGCAGGCGGACTTTGTGCTACTATCTCCCATCTAATTTTCATGTACAACTGTTAATGTTTTGGCTTGGAACTGTCTCCAGAGCTAACATGACTTACTGTATGATGTTCCTAGCTTGCTATATAGCTAGGATGGACAAACTAACTGTCAGTGGCAAGCAATAGATCAAATTACCTGCCAAATGTCGAACTTGTTACTTAAATTTATACTGCAATCTATATCCTTTCGAATTTTAAACTTGGAATGTTAGGTATATATATTCAAGTGGAGAAAAGAATGTTAGATTTTGTTCAAATATGTGATCATTCATCTTGTACAATCAAGAATACATAATTAATGCAAGAGTGTTACTAGATTCATGACAATACTAGTAAGTTACAAGCACAGCTCGTCTTTACGTAGTCCTGTGTTAGATAGAACAAAAAATTTTCACCTTAAACTTCAATTGATCAGCATCAATTTGAGAAAGTGACTTGTGGGTATATAATATATGTATTGGTAAGTAATAGGTAAAAAAAGTAAAATAATAAAAACTTTTCTTCATTGAGGGGCTCAAGGTACTTTTGTTTGCCTATCTCCAAGAAATATTGTGAAGAACGAACGATCATTATCATTTATTTTCGTGAAAACTTTCCAGTTCTTGAAATTTATTTTCGTGAAAACTTTCCAGTTCTTGAAATGAAGCATTTTGTGGAAACTCAACGTCTCTTTTTCTCTTGGCACAAGATTATTATAAAATGCAAAATTAGGGCATCTCCAATGTCCATTTGCTCGGTGCAGACCGAGCGGATAAACAAGCTGTCACGGTAGCTTTAAAAAAAATAAATAAATAAAAAAGAAAAAAGGCGTTGAACGCTCAGTAAGCCCAACGCTAATATACGGGCATTGGAGATGCCCTTAGGAAGTTTGTTTTTTACAGCCTAACTTATATTAAGTTTTTAATTTTTAGGTAAATTAAAACTAGAAGAGTTAAGAAAACCCTCCAAATGGATAAAGATTTTCTCATTATTTTGTTTTTCCTCTATTTCATTCTTTAAAAAAAATGATTTTTTTTTAATTAGAAGTGTTAAGTAATACACAGTTTAAGATGTGTGTTTAACCCATGCATGCGATAGATATACAGTCATAGCATACATTCAGTCATAG
>JAJIYU010020866.1:0-10242 GCA_030144865.1 Tinospora cordifolia | reverse complement strand
AAAAAAAATGGGAAAGAATTAAATAAGTACTTAAAAAGAATTAATAGACAAAATGAGAAACAGAGATATAATTAGTAGACCTAAAATAGTGTATCGCTGAAAATTGACATGGGGCAAGTATGTGGGCCAAAAGTTGAATAGGAAAGTAAGCTTGAAACATGGGAATGAAACCTTTGGACGTCTCATATGAGTTAAAAGAGGAGAAATTTGATAGAAATCAAACTCTAGTAGAGATTACAATTAAAAGAGTCCTAAATACACTCAAATTTCCTTCTATCCTTCTCAAACCAATCCCAACTCTTATCCAACACTAAAAGTGGCGCCTCCCATCTTTTCTCATCCCAAAAGTTGACATTCTTCTCTATTCTATTGACCTTAGTCAACCTCCCTAGTTAACTCAAGAAGAACATCACAAAAACTTGAGATTTTGGGTCAAGAATTACCTCAAATCGGTTCTACAAGGTAATATGTCACACTATCTCTTCTCTTCTTTCTTTCTCTATTCTTTCCACTCCTTAGATGTTGATTTCATTCTCCATCTTCTGTTCTAGTCGTCCTCTAACTTCAACCATAGAGAAAGGTTATAAAAAAGTGGAGATTACATGCATCGAATCACCAAAAATCCATGCTATAAGGTATCAATTTACACCATGATCACTACACCTTCTTCTCTTTTGTTTCCTCTTTCTTTTCATCCTCTTAATGGGATCATTATTTTCATCAGAATTTTTTGAAATATTTTCCTAATTCCATCATCAAAACAGAAACGTAAATCAGCCCAAAGAAGAGCCAAGAACTCTCTTTTGAAGCATACATCATTAACGAGACATTCCGGGCAACGATAATAAGGTATAATGATCTTATTCCTTTCTTATGGTCACTTTTTGATTTCCAGCAATGAATCTTATGATTTAGAGGGTTACAAATCTATTGAAACATGAAAGGTTGAAGAAAATAAAATCTACATGGGAAAAGGGATCAAATATGCATGTATGTTCATGAAACTAGTAACTATGCATGATGCATGTAGAGATTAATGATATATATGGTAAAGTGATGTTAATAAAATGTTATTTGATGAAAAATCAGTGAGTAAGGTTTCTGGAAAATCATGAATATAGATGCACAAAATTTTGATTTTTAAGGCATGATGATAAAGCATACAAACAAGGCATGTATGCATGATATAATTAGGGTATTGACATGTTTAAGTGACATTTGAGTGTAATTGCAAATTTGGTGAGAGTTCCATGCTTTAGATGTTAAAAAACCAGCAAGGTAGCTTGCTGGAAACTGATGGTTAAACATGCTTAAGAGGTTAGAAAGGGGTGTAAGACTTTAATATACATCAAATCTTGAGAATATGCGTATAAATCATGAAAACCACTATGATTTCATGCACATGACGCATGTTGGTCATTGTTGAACATTTAATGGCTTTAAATGGTTTTAAAAATTGTTTTAAAAGTAATTAGATAGTGAGTGTTCATAATTGAAAAATAAGGGTAAGTTAAGTTCAATTATCAAACATGGGGAATAGTGCGCACTAAATGCACTTAAAAGGTGAATGGTGCACTGTTTGTTATGTTTGTTATGAAATTAGTAAATTTATGATTTAAAAATATTATATGATGTTCAATTACTAAAAATAATCACCTTAAATATTTTAGATTGAGAAGTCACGACATTCGAGTTGACAATATACAAGAGCAGGAGCTGAGGAAGTGCACTAACAGGTGAAATGATTATTGTGTTTTTTCGTATTATTTTAGTTTTAAATATGGAATATGATTGTATGCTTATTTGATTGAATACCTAGGAGCATGCTAGGGTGTGATTATGTCATTATTGTGATTGATTGATTTCATGCATGAATGATATGTTAAATGATATGCCTTATATGTTGGATAAAATGTGTTATAATTGTGCACATGTTGAATTTATGTTTTCACAGTATTTTGGTTATGTGTGGAAAGTAGAAGACATTGAGCATGCTAGAACATGATCTTGTTAAACACTTTAAGATCACTGTAATCAAGAATTAAATCATGTACCGGCTCAGTGAGTCACAATTGATCACTGTGGGTGTTCTCAAATTATGAAATTGATATTATATTTGAAATGGAATACTGAGTTGGACTCTAGTTCCTAGACATTAGATGATGGGCATGACCCTTCCTTGTCATTAGCGTTGGGCGCTTGTTGTTTTGATGAGAGCACCAAGGATGGTCCTTTCGATCTGAATGTCAACTGAAAACAATTGAATTGCTTGAAACGCTAATGTTTGATAAGTGTTTGCATATTCTGTGTTTTGACTTTAATAATGCTTGAGATGTATGTGTATGATCCACTGGGCTTTTTGAGCTCACCCCATTTCTTATTTTCAGGTACCCAATAGTTGAGCATTGCTGTTGAGTAGACGAAGTAGAGTGTAATTAGTGGTTGACTTCCTTGATGAGGTCGTCTTAGTCATAAGTTTATTATTGTCTTTAGTTAGGCAAGTAGTCGGAAAATCTCCCTTTATTTTATTTATTGAGTTATTATTTAAAACAAGACCATGAATCCAGATGCTAGTTTGATTATTATTGGGTTAAATTGAACAAATATGACATCCCATGTTTTTACTTATAAACCTATTTGTTATTTATTTATTTACTCATATGATCTTGTAGGATGTGACCTGGTGGGAACAGGAGATTTATTATTGATGTGTGAAACAAGTAATATACCGATTCTCGACGATGTCATGTGACAAAAATGAACATTTATGTGTATGTATCTCTAAGTATGAGATCAATGTAGAAATTATTAATGTTTCGGGAGCCGGGGTATTACATCATCGGCCAACCCTCCATCAAATGAGGATAGATCATCATTGTTATCGGCGTTCAACGCCAAGTAACTATATTTGTAATTATGCATCAAATAAATATTACAATACATTTGACATAAATTATGGTTTTGAAACATGATTTTAGTAGTTTGGGTTGGCATGATTCTTGATTTTTAACTAGCAACTTGAATACAATCGACTTCGCAATTTTGCCCAAACCAATGACACCCTTACCCCAAATTGTTCTCTTGGAGGAAACTCAATTAACCCACTAGCAATCTAAAGAAAGGCCAATCTAATTGAAGATTGACAAGCACATAAGTACATAACAACCATTTGCTTGCATGATGGATGGATGATCAAAGAGAGATTTGGAGTCACACCATACAACAAGGGAAAGAGAATTGGAGTAACAAAGTGGTCTTACCTATTTAAAATTTGTGAGTCACAAAACGTAAAATGTCTACAATTTTTTAGTAGCCTCACCCAATTACAATTATCTTTTCTCACCTTATGCCCGACCGGAGAACTGGAGTCACAAGAGCTTACTATAGTAGTATGACTAAGTCATACATTTAGTATAAAAACACATTCTATTGATCTTGTTCTTAAAATTTGTTAACTCATTTCAATTCTTATAATTTTTAAAACATTTTTCTTAAATTTAAATCTCATTTACAAAAACAAAAATTTGAAAGGACATATGATTCATCCACATCAGCCACAGGGAGAAAACACATGGAAATACTCATTATTATATGTAAGAACATCAAGGTTATACATGAAAATAGAATATCATGACATAAGTGATGTAAACTTAAACGATACAACATATATTTTCTTTTATTATTTTTTAAAAAGAGAGGCTCTTAAATGAAAATCTCAAAAACTTGTCAAATGGACCGTCACCTCTAATTTCTTCTTCTTTTTTTTATTCTTAAAAAAAACAAATAAATAAATAAATATATATATATATATTTAAAAAAAAGGCAAGCCCAGATTTTTTTTTTCCTTTAAATTTGAAAAAAGAAGAAAAGGAGAGTTTGAGGGTTTGAGATTTGAGCTATGGGATATAGTTAATAAGGATAGTTCTAAGAAATACAAAATAAAAAGGGGAGGGAGGGGTGGTGTTCCATATGAATTTTCTAAGAAGAAGAAATGGTGATGGCGAGTGATGGAAAGTTTACAACTGGTAGCTCACCACCAAACAGGGTATTCATGTTATGATATGTACACGTGAACTATATATACATTTGATACAAATACACTTATTTTTATTAAATAGAAATATGCTAATAAAACCCTGTCATATATACATTTTGTAAATTAAAAAAATACAACCAAAAAACTCAATTAATTACCAACAAACTTACTTTCAAATCATAAGCAAAATTCCTGGAATAGTCTGCCTTTGGCCACTTGGTGTGGAACTGAAATCTCACTATATATAACAATTACAATGATAACAATAATTAACAATAATATAAAAAAAGTAGCGATTTGGCCCTTGTCTAGTCTATGATTACAAGCAAAAAGAACACAGATAATAATAATAATAATAATAATAATAATAATAATAATAATAATATCGGGTACTTATCTAATCTATGATTATAAGAAGCAAAAAAAATGAAAAAAAAAGGAAAGAAAAGAAGAAAAAAATAAGGAAAAAAATATGAAAAAGGCGCTACTTGTTTCTTTATATCGATGGGAGAAAAAAGATAAAGGAAAGAAAAGTCGAGACTTTCATGATGAGCTAACGCAATTCTAGAAAATATTAATAAAAGCAGCAATTTTTATAAAAGAATTATTATATATTAAAATAACATTAGAGATGGGTTCATTTTCTGTATTTTTCTTGCTAAAACTACATTAAAACTTCTACATAGAGTTAAAAAAAATAAAAAGAAATTACAAACTAATATAAATATAAAATTAAATATCTCTCAAAAAAGAAACTCAAAACATAGGGTCTAATTAAATGATATCTATTTTAAATTCAGATATTTAATTAGTTCCTCAAGACTAGAAAGGATGGAACTGTGCTTTAGCAAGCACTCAAAAAGTATTTTAGACCACCCAATGGAATCTAAATATATAATTAATGACTAGTGAATGGAATTGGAAGTGAAAGCATCAATTAAATGAAACTATCAAAGAAAGTATTTATCATGGATTATTTATTTTCCACCTAAACAATCAAAAACTAATATAACCCAACGACCATATCCCAAGATTCTCTTCAAGATGATCACCCACAATTTTAAAACAAATTATGACAATATTTTTTTTATTTAGTTATGGTCAATGATCACATTATAAAATAAAAATCAAGGGTTAGGGGTTGTTAAAATGCCATCATCACCACAGATTGCAACAAGTAAAGAATGAGTATATTTGCCCTTTAACAATTGTTGCCCATGCCCCCAATCAATACTATTTTTTTTTCTTTAATTTGTCATCTCAAATATTAATATTCTTATTCTTCTTTCTTCATCTTTTTCTTTTTGAAAAAATTAGGTATTTTGCCGGTCAGCTAATCCTTACTGTTTACAAATCTTCTTCTTCATCATCTTTTTCTTTACAAAAAAAAGACAAAAGAAAAATTTAAAAAAAAAAAAACACCTGCAAACACTTTTTCATGAAAAAGATGGAGAAGAAGAAAAGTCAAAAAGAAGACAAGAAGGAAGAAAATGATGAAGATTTGGGGGAGGGTAATTTGAAAAGGTTTTTTTTTAAATTAAAAAAAAAAAAAAAAAAGTTAATGAAACTAAAGGCACCAATTGCTAGGGAATAAAGAACTGAGTCTAGGCAAATAGGATTTCAATAGAGCTTAAATCAAAATTTAATTATCTTAAAAAGTAAGTATAGAGAGAAAAATATGTTAGATCATAATTCTAAATAAGTCATGATCAGATTTAATTTTTACTACTCATTTCAATAGAAAATTGTTTGATAGTGAGTGATTTTAGGCATTGGAATGTAAATCTTGAAAAAAATTTTATGAACTTACATGATAATTTATAATATTCTTATTCTTATATCCAAATTACATCTACCCAAAACTCCCTAGCAAGGTTGCCTGTGTCATGAATGCACAGTAGTCTTACCATACAAAAGGATCACCAAGGGATACTGGGTTCTGATTTTTTTTTTTTTTTTTGTAAGTGTAATTATTAAATATGATATTAGTTCTGCATGACGACAAAATCATGTTTCAGCTAAAAATAAAGTAATCCTTTGGGCAAGGTGGCACAATGTTATAAGCAAATAAAAATAAAAGCTCATTCGTCCTGAGAGAAATGATAAAATCTCTAACTTTATATAGTCATGTTGAGGCTAAAGATATATGAGAAGTTACTTTTTATATGTTTTCTTTTTGTAAAAATTTCTAAAGGGAATTCTATCATTCACACTTTCTTCCAAGCCTTATCTTCCCCTTTATCGATTACCATAGCAATAACCCATTAAGAAATTGCCATGTTTTCAGTGTAGCAGAGAATGATAACAAAAGTAGCAACAACAATAAAAACAATAATAATAGCAACAAGTTTAGAGAAATGGCCTTGACAGGAGCAGTAGGGAGAAGCCATCTTTTAGGTTGATAATATCCATTCAAGCCAGCCAAAGGGAGGGAGGGAAGGAGAGGGGACCAGATTCAAGTCTGCCTGCCCTGCCTGCCACCAATCAAATAATCTGAACTGGTGGACTTGAAAACATTTTCTCTGTAGTTGCAATTTTACGCTGCGCTTACCCACGCCATTCATTTCTACAACTAACAAGCTCCATTCAGCATACAGAGATGAAAATTAGAGTGTTACATTACACAGAGTTACAGAAAATGGCAGCGAGAAAGCGAAACTTCACGTGTTTCAGTCTCTGCTTTTGCACACAGTTGATGGGCAGTGCGTCTACGTCCGAGAAACATTAATAACATCACCGAGATATTGACAAGGCTCCAATCAACTAGGAGAATGAAGGGTGAACAACACATGAAGCTGTTGTTGAGTATGTCAAGAGGAAGGGCTCAAGGGCCCATGTGGGTTGTAATTCAGATAAAGTTTTTTTGTACTCAGCTTTTTCAATTGTATCCCAAGTCATTTTCCAAATCTAAAAAAATATAGATCTGGTAATTAATAAATAAGATAAAGCACCTGTTAGCATCAATAGCTTGCTTATATATTCTATATATACAGCTCAACCTGATCCATTGTGGAATAGACACCAGTCTTCGATTTAATGATAAGATAAGACTTGTTTGGCAGGTATTGAACCATTGTGTTGCTTGCTTACTTCAACACGGTTCATGAATTGTGGGATCCACGGTGTTGGGAAGTATGAGACCACTCAATATAATGCAACTGCAAGCAATAATATATGAGGTCTGTGTTCAATACTAACAAGGAAAAGAATCAAATGGAAAAAAAAAAAATTGAGATTGCAACAGATTAATAGTAGTATCTGAATGCCAACAAAAGCTAGAACATGAGTTACATATGCCAAATAAGATTATTTTAGTTTATTTGCGACCTTGTGGCCTTATGTCTGGCAAAACTGAATAGTGATTTTTCAGTAAATCTTCAACACCAAGACTGTATAATAGCAACCAAGAACAGCAATGCATACAAGTAAACCGGCATTAGTACAATGTAGATCAAGGAGCACATGCAAAGCAAACATAGTGAAGTTATATATATATATATATATATAGCACCTGTCTCTCACAACCCAACACAAAAGTTGCACTAAGGATCCTTCTGATAATGATGACAAGCTTGAAATCCTAACCAAGAGGCATGAATGTAGATTGTGGCAAGGGACAGTTCAACCAGCTTCTATTATCGTACTACATTACACTAAAAAGAAAGAGAATATGGACAGCAAACAAAGAGGACCTCAAACTAGTAAATAACTGTGGAAATTTGAAGAATGAACAAATTTTCATCATTAATACTTTCGACCTGTTCTTTTTTTTTTTTTTTTTTTTTAATGTACATCATACGTTATGAAGAGCTAATCCTTGAGGCACGTTTTAAACTAGACCCCTCTTCTTGTGAGAAGTTCAAGAATTACATTTCCATTTCTTCATGCCCCTTGGAGTATTTTTCAATAATTAATTCAGAATTCTATCCAAAGAATTAATTTATTCGTTCTGTATACAATGCGGATAATATTACTTGAATGTCTTATGCTATAATATACAAATGTGAACTTCTTTTAGATCTAAATGAGTCACATATATTGCACAAGCCACATAACCATGTAAACTCTTTTTCCATTCAGTAAAGAAAAGAAGCCAATGGACACAGAACCACTAGGATTGGTTCACCAAAAAACAAGAGGAAACAACTAAAGAACATGACAACAAGACACATAGAGTTTTTCCATCAAAGAACTATGCCATCAAGCTAGGCAAGCAAAGACCAATGAACAAAACCACAAAATGCCACGTTCAGAGCAATGATTCAAACTTCAGATTGCCTTGTAAATCTCCTCTTCACAGTTCCTTTGCCAATCTAATGGACCAACATACCCCAAAAATCATCACCCATAATAAGCCTGGATGGCCTTCCAAGTTCTGAAAAAAATTATACTCAAAATGTGAATACGCCATAAAAGAATTGGTGAGGCTCATGAATTAAGAATTGAAAAAGGTAGAAACAATCTAAACTAAGTTTTCATTGAATCAATATAAAGTGGAAAATAGGATTTGTTGCCAGTTCATGGTTTTAATTAGATAAAAGAAACCCTGTGGGAATCCAGGAACAGAGCAATGAATTAAATGCCTGATCCAACCCAAGGAACTTAGTTCTTCTCCAAATTAGATTATTGAAGCATGATTCAGGATTCTGAACCGCGACATGCAATGCCAATTGTCAGCAATCAACCTGCTATTGAAGATATGGAGTGCCAAGATTTCAGAAAAAGCAGGAAAATATAAATTTGTCTTATAATCCACTTCCCACTGGAATCTTAGAGAAGGGCAAACATAGCATGTCTAATCTTACAAAATAGAGATGGGACCATGGGTGGCTACTGGAATACTTAAAATGGCCCCATCTTCAACAGTATATACAATGTCATGGAATTGGCAAATACTATACCACATCACACCTGCTTTTTTTCACAATGGACAAGACTCAGTTTCCCCTTCCCTCAATTTGTGGGCCAATATGATTTCAAAACATAGTCAATAAATTCATAGACATCAGAGATGACCTAATGTATCTGCTTGCTAATTCCACAAACCAAATGAAAGTGATACAATTCTTGTCAAATGGCCCTATGAACAAATAAGCATAGTGCAGATGCCCCTTACTTTAGTGAGAGAGGACCTTGGAATTGGTTAATAAACCCTTGCAAAGTTCTCCAACTCAGATCATCTGAACTAAAATACTATACAATGAACATCAGGTCCAAAATCATTGGCACTGGAGTTCAATAGCAGAAGCCTACAATGGCATTACTGATACCATATTTCTCAAAATAAGTATGATCAAGTCATTGGAGATTACATTTATACATCAAATTTCGTCTTTTTGATAAGAGAGGCCACATCAAATTATAATCTTGGTTTGATAATATTTCTTGGAGGCATGCTCAGATAAATATGTCCTCTAGGAAAGAGATTGCGTCACATTGAATACTAGTCAACCTACCTCATTCTCATCCCAAATATTGTTGCAAACTACAAAGGCATGTGGCAATCACCCATGGTTGAGTGGTCACACTCTCCTCTTTGAAATTTGTATTAAGGTGCCATAGACAAATTAGAAAATGGTGGAAGGGTTCCAACATTTGGGGTAAACAAGTGTCTTGGAAGCGTTAATCAAAGGCCTTAAATTAGTAAATTAAGCATGGAGGAGTTGTTTGAAATTTAAAGTGAAGAAAATGAAAATTATAGGAGAGCATGTCTTGACTAAATAGGGCAAGGTACTATTAAAGAAGAACTGAGATCTAGAATCAAAGAATTGTGAAACTGATGTAAATGAATAGAGGTCATGCATCCAGCCAGTTCATTTTTCCTTATCCAATAGAAGGAGAGTTAACCAATTGATTAAAAAGACAAATATTGTCCTATAGGAGAAGGAAAATCTTTTTAAAAAAATGATTGTGTTATTTGACATACATACAAAGTCCATATGTCAAAGTTCTACCCTTTAAAAGTATTCCTTCAGGGGAGAATAGTGGTTGGCACAGCCTTATGTCAAAAAGAAATGGAAAACATATAAAAGAAAGGGAGACAATGCTTTAGGTCCAAATATGAAGATCTTATATGGGTGGTGAATGTGTTTTATTCTACTAGGAAAAGCTCCAAATGAACCATCTAACTTCCACAAAGATATTGAAGGCATTAAAAAGGTTTTTTGGTAACTACTTAATCTACGCTTATGTTAATAGTAAACAAT
>JAJIYU010020865.1:0-10300 GCA_030144865.1 Tinospora cordifolia | reverse complement strand
CCAATCTATATAATCTTTGAGCAGAGATTACAAATATTAGCTTAACCTAACCCGATCAATTAATTTTTTAAGTGTTTCCCATCCTGACTCAATTATATTACCTAATGGGCCCAATTGCCACCCCAGCAACGAGAAGCACAAAATACTCCTTTGTGCATTAGATTTTGAGAGAGAAAAAAAAAAAATAGAAAATCTTACATTGTCAATTACAAAATAATAATAATAATAATAATAACAACAACAACAACTTAATGAATCTCCAACATTAGTTGCCAGGCAAGAAAATTTGATGTTCACCTCTGATTCGATTGGAGCAAAGATATTTTACTTTCTTTATACTTATTATTATATATTTATGTTCTCACCTTTTAGGTTTTAATTCATTTCCCAATTGTTTTGTCAATGAAATAATACTGATTTGACATAAATTTTAGTTTCCAAAATAACTTGATCCATAAAAACATGAAAAAGAAAAAATAAAATTAAGTTGATCTACTTCACGTCTAAAGTATGTTGTTTAATTAAAAAAAAAACATTAATTCGATAATCTTTCTAGCTTCTAAACTAAGCTGATTTCTAAACAAATATACAAAAACCTAAGTTGATCTATCTTCTAGCTTTTGAACTAAGTTGATTTGTAATATATATATATATATATATATATATATATATATATATATAATAAATAAAAAGTTGGTAGGCTTTCTCTAGATTTTGAATTTGTATTTAAAAAGAAAAAAAACCCTACCATGTACTCTCTAGCTTGTAAACTACATTGATCCATAAATAAATAAGTTGATTTACATTCTAACTTCTAAACTAAGTTGACATAAAAATAGAAAAAAAAAAAAAAAAAAAAGATCTGAATTGATATATTTTCTAACTTTTGAATTTAGTGTAACTGCTTTCTGGCTTCTCAACCACCTTGACCCAATAAAAAAATGAAGTTAGCCTATTTTCACCTTTTTACATAATCTTCAACCTTTTAAACTGTTACTATAAACGAAAAACTCAACTAGTAATATTACCGGTCACTAAAAATAAGAAGAAAATGGAGGAGAAGCAACAAACAATCGTTATAGTAACAGCAGTACTAGAAGAAAAGTAAGAAGAATTGGTCTATTGAAGAAGCTTTCGTAATGTTTGAAAATGATGCGATGGCTTTAGTCTTCAAAGACTTGGTTTTGTTTATGTAACACCCTGTCCTTCGAAGACTTAGTTTCCAGCATTAATTTTAAAATATATTTTCATTCTACAAAATAGGGCCCATCGAGAAACAAAATGCTACATTATCGAGATAAGTATAGATGTAAATCTCAAACTTCATCCTCTTGCTAAGGTATCACATCAAGTATATTAATTTTGTAGGCCATTATGAGCCCATCACATACATTATGAAATGCAGTCAAGGTCGCCAAACACATAATATTGGAGAATCCAACCACTAGATGAGGTCTCCATTGTCAGGACCCCTTCCCTAGGCCAAAGGGAAGCCCGACTGGCACAGTGACCCGACGAACATACTAACCATGTCAAGTTCGTCCAACTACTATTAAGCTTCTCCAATCTCAAAAAAACAAACGATATCAAAATAATTGAAAGACTCAAAAAGCGAAAGTAAACAATCATATAAAAAGTGATCAATATATTACATATATATATACACACACAAAAGAATGGTCGACCTCTAACAAAAGGACCAAGAAAAGGGGACAAGAATCATCAGGGAACTAGGCAATCACCATGTCTTTCCTTCTATCAGCCACTGAAGAACTTGAAAAATTAGTAGAGTGGTAAGCCTAAAATCACCATGGCTCAGTGACTAGTAAGACTACTATGTCAATCACAACCAACATTCCAAAATAGTGCATGTATGTATGAGCAGTAAAAATGATGTAATATTTAAATGCATAGCATAGTATAGAAGCAGTTAAGAATAGTGCAATAGTTACAGAAAGCGTTTCAAATACATACTAATGAAAAATTTTATCCAGGCTAGGGTTAAATCAACAAACCCAACCTATGGTCATCACTCGAGCGAGTCCTGAATCAGGCGTACTGGCCACTCGAGCAAGTCGTAAGCTAGGTGTACTCATCAAATACCCTAACCTAAATGCTCTGCCCTCAAGTGTCATGACTCAAGTGGGTTCTAAGGCTAGGTTCTCTAATCATATGCCCTGACCCCGACACTTAGCCCTCGAGCATATGGTCTGATTACCCGTGTACATCTACACTTTTCAAAATCAATCAAATGTATCTCAATTTCACGAAACTATTTAAATCATATCATTTCACACAAGTTTTACGCAAGGAACACAAGTCACAGAAAACATTTGAATCAAATTACTCACCTCGGGTTCTACACATTGATGTCCCCTCGACACTCGACTCAGTCCCGCCGTGCTCACTCAAATCTGTATTATTTAAGCTCAGTTTTAGTTCTTTTTTGAAATATATCTTAATTCCTTACTCAACTATCTTCAATCGGTCTCGTTTGACCCAAATTCGATTCGGCCAAATCTGGTCAATCAGTCAAACTTGATCAGCAGGTCATACTTGGTCAAAATAGGTAAACATCATCAATTTTGGTTAATTATCCTTAATTAATTTGGGTCCAATTGGGTCAAGTTATGTCAAATTTGGGCCAATTAAGCAAAAATCTCCAAATTCTAACAATTAGTCTAAATTCAAGTATTTGCTCTCTTTGCGTAGTGAATTTTTCGATTTTTCTGCGATCAATCCGTAAGTCGAATTTACGCGAAACGTTCCAAATTTCATCTACACTATCTAAACCTTCACCAGAATTTTAGATTCTGATTTTTGGACACCATTTGCTATGGTTTCTAAGTGTGTTAGTAGGGACTGTGAAATCTCATATCTCATGTGGCAGGCAGTCAATTGGTGCATCAATTGACCCCCTTACCCAATTCAAATTGGGGTGAAATTTGGTACACATAATCTTGACGTGTCCATAACCTCTCTACCAAATTTCAGCTCAAAATACTTATGTTTGATCAGTCAATTGCTCTCTTACTTCTCTGTCATGTAACAGATTGTTCAAAACTTCAAATTTCCTATGGTTTTTTAAGTGCTTATCTACTCCTATTTCAACATTAATCCGAGGCTATTCTTTACTATTTTTGTATGGGTTTAGATCCTAGAACTCTAATTAATTAAGTTCTATCTAGAATAGCAAGCAATTATAGTCATAATCATTATCAAATACAACTTCCAAAACATAGCATGCATAAGGATTTTCAGAAATTTTTCTAAGTCTCAGAATGTCTAACTAACAGGGTACATTTGCAAGCATGGGAAATCAAAATCACAGAGGCTTATGTTTCAAAATCTATACCCTCTTGTAGCCCCAAGTGTGAGGTTCGAATCAGTCTAACTTTCGGCCAAAATAGACGTTTTCAACTACTGTAAATCGGTCTCAAATCTACTTAAGAACACTTTCCTGCTGTAATAATTAATCAACAAGGCAACTTTAACACTTTCTAAAACATGTTTAACATTTCAGTTTTCATTTCCTATTAATTAGAGATTGTCGTACACATATCAAGGATTTAAAAGAGTACCTCAAGATCTGATCTTTAATGGTCTAGGAACCAGCACGTCAAAGACTAGATCAACTCAAGTTTTTTCAATTTATGGGTTCTAATAGTGTTGAACAGTCCCCTTTCTTAGTTATTTTCGTCTCAAACGGATGGGAGTTTAGACCAATGGCCTGTGCAATGTTGTAGAGGGTAGTAAGGGTTTGTCAAAGAGTCTTAAATCACTAAAAACAGACTCTAAATGAGGGAGAAATGAACTATAGAAGATGAGTTGCAGACACTGAAAAATGGAAATTTTGCTCGAAGATAGAGGTTTTGTTACATGTTGAGGTGGTCTTGCATGGCAAATAGGAGTGCCACGTGGCCTAAAACGAGCATGGGCCCAGCCCGAGTCCCCACAGGCTTCCAGCCCATGCAATTGGGTTTCAACCCATGCAGTTGGGTTTCAGCCCATGCGGCCGAATTTCTCTGTTTTTCTTTTTTTTCTCTTTTGCTTTTATTTTCATTTTTTTTCCTCTTTTTGTATATACATATATACATGTATATACTCAATTTTCATTTTTTTTCCTTCATTATTATTATAATTATTTGATTCATCAATCTTCAAAATCTCCAATTATACATAATTTTCAATATTCACACGTTTATTTTTCAAAAATTCAATATTCTACCCAAAATTTGAATTTTTCTTCCCAAAAATCCATTAATTACACCAAAATTTTCATAATTACTCTAAAAAACCATTAATCATTTTGAAAAATCATATTCTCTCCAGAAATTGTATTTTTCCCAATTATTCTAATTTTTCTTCAATAAATGATTAAAAATTAAAAAAATGAGGAAATTCACATATTTTCATTAAAGATTCCAAAAAATACATGTATCGAACCTATTAATTTTTTTTATCAAAACTATGGGTCGTCACATCCATAGGTTTGGTCTTATAACTAACATAACAAGTATGCATATAACATGGTAAACATTGAAATCAAAATGGTACTAGATGTTACATGACAGTTTCCCAATACCAAAGTGTAAATAAATAGGCCCGACTAGTTGGTACAAATAATTCATGAAGTTATAATATTGGTATATAGAATATAGAAGAAAACATAAGGCCAATTGATGAAACCTAAACAAAAAACACCTAGTAACCTCGTTAGTGAGGCTACCTATAATGTCTTGCTCAGAAACATTCTTCAAGTCTAATCTAATTAATAGATTCTTGAAAAATTAAAGGATCAAGATTAAAAAAGCCTAGTGGATCATTTAAAATACATTATATTCATTATTCTAGTTAAGAAAACAAATACACAATCACTTACACATATTAGGTGTTTCGAGCACTTTATTGTTTTGGGTTGATGTTAAGATTGAAAAGATTATCCTCAATATTTCTCCCTCTTGAATGAGACATCTATTTGTTCAATGTTTAGCTTATAGATACCACATAGGGAGAGTATCAACCTCCAATGACACCTTCCTAGCTAAAAAACTCATCAACTGTCAGGGACACTTTCTAGGATAGGCTTACACTTGTAAGTAACCTTGACTGAGACATAGTGGGGGATCATACATAAGAATGGTGTTTTACTAGTCCACAATCCTAGGGCTCTACTTAGTACATGATAGGACATGCCCATGGTAATTAAATATGGATCTATAGCAATTAAATCAACTATCAAGGGAAAATACCTACAGTGATCAAGTACAAAAACATTGCGATGGAATGCAATTCTTAATTTATTAGTCTTATCTTAGTTTGACAAATTAGAAGCTCCCAATTCTAAGGCCAAAGTTATCATACATTACTAACACATGATATATATGACCATTCAAATTAATTCAACATGACTAAGACATTAAGATATGGTATTTATCACGCATGAATATATAATATTCAATAAGCATGACATCAAAACATATGAAAAAAAAAAGCATAATCAATGTAAAGAAATGCACTAGCATGGTTCTTATAATTCACTCGAACATGTATACTACAAAGTAGGATATTAATGGGAACTCGTCAATTCATTGTCAAACAATTAATATTTAGTCACATTTGTCATAGACAACTAAATTAAGGTAGATGAGAGTCAGGTTTTATTTCCACCTGCTATCAGTTTCTAGCTTTACCTTATTTTTTGCGTTTCGTGCTCCGACACTTTGAAACTTATTGTAAAATATTAAAGTGTTGTTTTAGTGTTTTATTCTATATCTTAGGGGTTTTAAGTCTTATTATATACATGTTTACCATCTATGGCCTAAGGTATGAAATAATACACTAATAATGGCTCCTTTTGCATACACTATTAGCCCTATGTCATGAGTTAGACTTGGTTAACTCGATTCTAGTCTTGAGGAGTCATTAATTATGACTTCTCAACCATTTTACATTTGTTTAAGAACCTTAGATACTTGGCCAAGTTCAACATGCATTCCTCACATGTGTTTTCATGCAGGCATGGTGCCCAATCCTAGGCTGCCCCTTTTGAATTGTGTTCCCCCTCATATTTTTTCATATATGTCTTATTGTTTTGAAGCTCTAACTCATTGTTTATGTGATTGCACACTTGCAGCCATCACGAATGGCACACAAACACCCCAAAATATCATGTTTTTGATACTTTTCTTCAATCAATCTATGTGTGCATGTGTATGACATGTTAGGCCAATGTTCCCTTCATCAACTGTGCCAAAAGAAGGTGTTTTTTTATGTTGGACACAACACTTTATTCCTACTCACTGTTGGTCACAAGTGGGCGCATGTGTATTTGTGACCTAAATTAAGATTTTAGGATTATACCTCAAGATTGTACACCTTTCTTTCGATCCTTTTCTGGCCATCTTCTACATTTATTTCTCTTTTGTTTTGGCACCTTCTAAGGCTTTAGTATCAACAAGAAAAACAAATTAGGATGTGGGTCCAAGATCCCGTGTTGACAGCTTGGCAAAAATGTGGTCTCGGTGGGTATCTGTTTGTCCTATGGGATGACTTCTTGACTGTTTGTTTTTTCATTTCCCATCAATGCTTTACTGATCTAATGGTGGCTGAAAACATACCAAATGCTGAGGTTTAATGTGGAATGGTAGGTGGTAAACCTACTAACAAAAATTGTTGTGCACATCTAGGTTTAGGGATTGTTTTGGGATTTTTCTTTGGGATTTTGGCTGCAACCTTTTGGGTGTTTTAATTTGGAAAAAGTTTCCAAATGGTGACCAAACATGGGGTCCTTGGGTGGTTTAGAAATGGTGATTTGAAGACAAGAAAATGTAAACATGAGATGACAGTTCGGTCATTTTCTTGCTTTTTAACTTGTGTCTTCTCTCCTTGGTTTCTCTAAGGTGACGTGATGAGGATGAGGATGAGAATGGTGGAAGAATGGTTGATCTTGAGTGTGCTAGAATTAAAAATGAGGGCCAACCAAGAGAATGAGAGTGGTGGCAAGGAGGTCAACAATTAGGATGTGGGGTTTTGATCAAAATTGTGTTTTTTGTGTAAATACTAGGTTCGTGTTTTTCTTCTTTTGGTTCATCAAGATGGGAGAACACATGACACAATTAGCCTTCCTTGAGTACATAGAAGTGATGATTAGGGTTGCACCATGTTAAGTGATGACTAGGGTCCAAGAGATACTCTCCAAAATTGGCATTTCTCACTATGTTCTTTGATATTTGGTTTCCTAATTCATTTAATCTCTTTTGGAAACATTTTAAATCTCAAATCTTATCCATAATCTCTTGTGGATCTTCCTATTAATTATTGTCTAAATGAGAGAATATTTCTTTTGTTATGAGTTATATCAATATCTTCCATCAATTTTGGCATCTCATAGTATGATATATTATTTCGAATTTAAATTTTAAGTTTTTAAGCTTTTTTTTCCCCTAATTGACTCCATTTGTTTATGGGATTCCCACTATCTTTAGAACAATTTATTTACGTAAGACACTAGATATTAAATATCCACTTGTCTTGGTTTAATTTAATAAAATCATTATTTTTGGACAATTATTTATGATATTATTTACACCATTTATTTCATATTTTGATTTGACCTTTAATTTTGTCATTTATACTTATTTTACTCTGATACTATTTCTATGAATTTATATGAGTTATCATCAATGTGAAAAGACTATTCACCCTCACGCAGCAAAATTACTATTTACCCTTAGGTGATAAAATTACAATTTTGCCCTTAGGTGGTCAAAATTGTTCACCATTGAGTAGTATGCTCATGTAACCTTATTGTGGGCATTTTTAGCATAAAATGACACTTTTATCTTTATGTGGTAAAATTGTCATTTTACCTTTGAAGGGTCAAACTTTGTTTTCAGGTTCATTAGTCCAATCTTGATGTTCTTTGTTGCTCAAAACTTTTAAACCTATATTTTTATGTGTTTTATTTCCCTTTTATTTCATGAAATTTGTTATTTATGAAAATTATTTATTATTCATTCTAATATTAATGTAATTTATTATTAATTTAAAAATTAATAAAGTTTTTAGGGTTTTACAATTTACCACTTCCCAAATATTCAATTCTCAAGACTTGCTAGAACAACAACATTAAAGCTTCTCTCTTCAGCACCATTATTATAAACATGCAACCTAACTTCTTCTTCTTCAAGTACTCTTAATAAAAGAAAACTATTTTCTGAACACAATTTTCTCACTCCAGTCAATGATCATGTAACCCTAATTTATGTTGAGACAATTTGCAAGAGCAAGAGGAGAACCAAAGTCTTTGAAGAAGATGCAAAACTAGCATTTCAATTGAAAATGGAGTAAAAATAACTTTAAGTGCACAGTGAAATAACAATTTGTTTTGTGCAAATAGTAAGTTGGCAGGAGGAGAAACTTCCATAGTAGTTACCATATTAAACAACAAATAGCTTTTGTAAAACAAAAATCTTCCAACATCAATCAAATATCTAACCTTTTTCAATTGTAATTTGCAGATTGCACTGCCAAATGTCACACTAAAAACACTATAATTATTTGTGCCACATCAAGAGGCTGCTAATGTGATATGATGCCAATGACAGCAACTTCTTGAGACCAAAGCTTTGTAATAAATTTATTGTGCACAGTAGAAGTAAAAAAAAATAATCAAATCAACAAATTCAAATGATCCAAACAAAATACAAACAAGCAAAAACACACAAATGTATGTAGCTGGTTCAATTAATGAATATACTTATTGTATAGTAAATAAGAACGAATATACTAATTCTATAATGAAAGCAACCAAATTCCTATATTTACAAAAATATTCTCATAAAAATGTTGGATACTCACAAGCATCTCTTACTCAAGAGCACCAACAAACCTAATGAGGGTTTATATATTTAGTTAGTTTTCAACATCAAATTAGTTTTTGTTATGATCACATTTATTTTATTTTATTTTATTTTATGTTGTTTGATTTAGTTAAATAAAATTAAATAAAGGTAGTTAGAATAGTTTTTCATTTTTATAACCATGTCATAGAATATGCATATGTGGGCTTGGAAAATGGGGTTGCATGTAGAGAACATGGATATGTATTGCTAGTTTCTAGGATTTATGTGCATTGTAAATTTCTACCTAAGAGAAGGGATTAATGAGAAAATTGTGAAGATATTTATAATTAAAAGGTATGATTCTATTTTGATGGTTTTGGTTCTCTCAAATGACCCACTTGGAAGTCTTGGCTCCCTTTGATTGAACAAATTATCGTCTCATTTCATTACCTATGGTATGCTTATATCAGTGTCAAAACAAAGTAAAACGTTTCAAACTTTAACTATAAAACTAATACTAGGAAAATATAGAAATTGAATATAAATTATTCATTGAGTAGATTGAGCCATTCATTATCTAACACCTATGTCTTTTGAGCTCCTTCAACGGAATATTAGGAGTCTTATTAGCTGATACTTACCACTGCTTAACGTTGTTTGATGAAGTTTTATTCCAAAAGACCTTAAACTAATAATAAACTAAGGCCTCAACTTAATTATATACTTGTTCAGTTCTAATATGAAACTACTATTTTAGTGTTTTCCTTATAAAATAAAAACTTCCTCGTTCTTGTTCTTGCTAGCCACCTTCTTCTTCTTCTTCTTCTTCTTCTTCTTCTTCTTCTTCTTCTTCTTCTTCTTCTTCTTTTATATTTCAATTATTTTTTGCTTGAATTAAGTAGCTCTTTGGTATAATACTTGTTCGATATTAATAATAGCCTCTTCCATTGATCATTAAACACATAAATATGGAGCAAATGACTTTTGACACGGGAATTTGTTTACAGCTAATGAATAAATAAATAAATAAATCTAATTTGTGGGGCTAATTTATTAGAATGCTATCTGAATGCATTGGCCAAAATTGATTGTCATGTTAAGATGACATTGAATGATTAGTAAACAGATACCATTGAAATCCATTATCTGACTCAAAAAACAAAACAAAAGGAAAGAAAAAAACAAATCAATAAACCTTAAAACTGAAATTATCCTTTATATCCACGAAAGTGACGAACATATTTTTAAGCCCATTTTGCCATTAGTGACATGCCACCAGCACCAAGAAGAACAGCAATGTAGCACTTGATCTGAAGCCTTATGCTAGCTTGCAGCTTTGGCCCCATGAAATCTGCGGATAGAAGATCTACCAAAGCCATGTAGATTAATAACCCTGCCGATGATGCATTTAGCAATCCGACAGTAATTAGGGAATTTGGGCTATTTTCTCTGTA
>JAJIYU010020864.1:0-10267 GCA_030144865.1 Tinospora cordifolia | reverse complement strand
AGATCACCACACCAACCCTGAATCAGCGGTCAACTAGGGTACTCCACCTCCGCGAGTACCTGTGAAAGAAAATGGGTGAGCTCGAGAGCCCAGTGGATCATCCCTACACATAACTAGCATTATATAAACCAGAAATCCAAAGCATGGACACACTTTCATTACATTAAGCGTTTCACACAGTTATTTGTTTTGTTGTATCCTAAGACCGAAAGAGTCGTACTCCCGGTGTTCCCCTGGTGGCAGGAAATCGATCCTGGCACGTCGTCCAAGAATGGGAGCAATGGTGTACAACCAATGCTCACCCGTCCGAGGAAACTTTTAGCCTTCGCTAGGAACACCAACGATGGGATCCAGAGGAAGTCGTGCGGCAAATACGGCCACGTCCACGAGTCGTCGACAGATACCTACCATCACTCCGGTACGTTGATTTTAAATCTCAATTTAGTTTTCTTTAGTTTCAATAGGTTTCATTCCATACCCAATCAGCATTCAAGATATCTAAATCATATCGCAAATGACATAAATAATTTAAACTTAAATGATTTAAAAGTTCAGATTCCTACCTTCGACCCTTAGCTCTTCCTTGAATCAGCTCTGGATCGCCTCTCTGGAATTCTGGCTCAACTCAGTAACTTTCTGTGCGTGAAATGACGAATTTAGGGCTCAAAACGACTTAAATTTTGTGTAATGACCGCGGTCGGCACTTTACGGACCGCGGTCACCACGGTGACCCAATTTTCTCGAGATTTTGCACTAATGACCGCAGTCATTCTCTGGTGACCGCGGTCACCAGCATGGTACCCAATTTTTTTCATGCATTTTCAACATTTTTCCCATTTTTAAACATCTAAACTTATTTTATTTCCATACCATACCATATAATAGTCATTTAAAACATGTTTTCACACATGTTTATATTTATTTCATAATTTTTAAAAATTCATTTTCGAGTTGTGTGCGTTTAAAAACTTCGGGGTGTTACAGGGATTGCCAAGAAGAAGGCTAGAGAGAGTCAAGAGGGACTAGTATGCTCTTGATTTGGGATGAACACAATGTAAGCATTAGGGGTCCTTTATATAGAGTTCAAAATAGTGTAGAATGGTAAGTTTTTGGTGTTCTCCTTGTAGGAAACTTGCCAATTATTCAAAATTTCGTGCCCCCCAAGCATAGAAAAATAGCAAGTGCATTGCGATAATTTTTGGAATTTAGAAACCAAATTTTCTTTTTTTTTTTTTGGATTTTTTTCGGATTTATTCGGATTTCTTTCAGATTTTCTCGGTTAATTTCTCGTTTAATCTCGGAGCATTTAATCTGGCGTGTTGATAATCCTCGATCACAGCATCAGATCATGATCAAGATTTTGGATTTGCTGTGGATCGTCAGATCGTTCTCGATCGCAGCGACAGATCACAGATCGTGCGGGTTCAATCTAGGTCGTTGGATCTTCCTTGAGTGTGGCGTTTGGTTCGCAATCGATCGAAACACATCTTTCTCGGCCATCGAATGCGCATCAATCACGGTGTGCGGATCTCAATCGTGATCAACGAATTTCGTCCGAGCAGTTGGATGATCCTCGATCGCGGTGTGTTCGTGATCTCCGACTGCGCCTCTGATCTGGGCTGTTGGATGTTCCTTAATCTCAACACTTTTGTGATCACGATTTGCGCCTGAGCCGTGAGCCGTTGGATCTAATGGATTGAACGTGGACCGTTGGATTTGACTTATTCGGTGCATCCAGGTGCCGATTTTGGTTTCAATCGTGACCGTGAGATCTTAGATCGTGCGGATGATGTATTTCTGGCTATTGGATGCAGTTTCTAATACCAAAATCACTTTCTGGCTGTTGGATGCAGTTTCTAATACCAAAATCACTTTCTAAGGTTGCTATTATCCGAATTTGGCTAATTAGACACTTTCTAATTGATGAAAACTTGGTTTTATTGCACAAATCATTCTATTTTATGGACTTACTAATATTTTTCCCTTTCTAATTATTTAATATTGTATTTATTAGATATTTTTCTATTTCTTTAATATTTTTAATGCTAATAATTATATAATCTATATTTTCTATTTCCATATATTTTTATTTATTTCATATTTTATTTTTAGATAATCATTTATGTAATTATAAATTGATACTTATATGATGTTTTATTTATTTTAAATAAATATACAACATTTTTATTAAATAAAAATGTTATAAATTTACACATAATAATCTTCATACATTCAATTATTTATTTATTTCTATGATATCATTTTAGCACCCACATATTATTCATACTTATATCATATAATAATAATATTATTATTATTTTTACCACCATAACAAATATTTTTAAATACTTGTCTTAATCTAATACTTGCATTTTATATTCACATATATCCGTGATTATTATTAATTCTCGGATAGCAAGGCTTTCCAATTAATTTAATTTAATTAATTTCACACTTTAGAGTATACACAATTTATCTCTAAGACGTTATAAATTTCTTAAAGCCGAATTACTTTATTTAATTTTGTTCATTAGATTTCGTACAAATCTTCGGGGTATTACATGAAGACATCGCGATTAACCCTAAAAAATAGATGCAAACCAAGATAGTTTCTTAGGTTAAATTAGACACTACATGAGATTCATCCAAGACGTTATGAAGGTTAGCCAAACTCGTAATCAGATTGGCTAGAAAAGGAGTAAATCCATCGGACAAACAAGAACAAATTTTGAGGACGAAATTCTTTTAAGAAGGATAGGTTGTAACACCCATAATTTTTGAAAAATTATTTGAAGTATTTAAATTAAATAAAAATTAGAAGAAATTATTTGAATAAAATAATTCTCAAGAAAACAATGAGATTATAGTATAAATATCGTGCAATTCAATTAGCAAATAATACTTTGAAATTTGTACGAAAATAAAATTAAAAAAAAACAAATTGAAAAAATTGACTTTGAGGATTTTATAGAAATTTTGGGCGTGAATGAAGGGTTGGCAAATTAAACCAAATTTTATCTTAAAAAAAATTATCAAATAAGAAGGGTTACCAAGTATTATAATATAGTTTGAGATTTAACTAAAAATATAAACTAAGTAGAGTTAATTAAATAATATATGTTGGTTTGCTAGAAAATTAGTAAGTTCGTATTATACAAAAAATAGAAATATGTATATATAAAAGTACCTTGCAACATTCCAACACAGATTTCAATATACTTATTGGCATCGCAAGAATTAGCAAGTTTATTTAACATATTAAATTACATTCAAGTTTGCAAAAGTTAGCAAGTTACTCCTCATTTTAATGCATTATACAAAAATTAAAAATGTTTATGAAATAAAATCAACTCAAAAGAATGTATCAGCAACTTCTAAAATAATTACTTACATATATGTGCTTGGAAAGCAAGTAAAATAAAGAATTAGAAAGGTTTCTAAAATGAAATCAACTTAAAAGAATGTATTAACAACTTCTAAAATAATTACTTACTAATCTATGTGTTTGGGAAACAAGTGAAATAGTGAATTAGAATGGTTTCTAAAATGAAATCAACTCAAACGAATGTATTACCAACTTCTAACACCTTTGCTTAACTGATACATGTGCTTAGGAAGCAAGTAAAATAGAGAATTAGAAATATTTCTAAAATAAAATCAACCCAAAAGAATGTATTAGCAACTTCTAAAACCTTTACTTTTTAATTCTTATACATAAGAAACAAATAAAATGGAAAGAAAAAAAGTTTTAGAAAGGTTTCTACAATGAAGACACCCCAAACTTGTCAATTTATGCCCATTTGAACTCTATATAAACCTAAGCCTGAGTACCATTCTCTTCACCCCAGCAAGAACTGAACAAGTTCCTTCTTGCTCTCTCTACCTCCTTCTTGGCATCCCTCTTTTTCTTTAGCTCTTCTAAATAGAAGTTGGAGTAGTAGTAACGAAGTGTTGTACTAATTTTTGTGCTAGTAGTTGAGGAGATCTGAAGGAGATTCAATAGAGGCTTCAAGAGAAGAAAAGCTATTTGAGGTGGAAGTGATTTCTAAACTTCTACTTTGTTGTTTTAAATTGATTAGATGTTCAGAATGTGTTAGATTCAATTTTTCATGCATATCTTAATATGAGTTTAGCATATATGCGACGTTCAATCTGTAAGACCCCCTTTTTGGTTTAAAAATAAAAACATTTAAAAATTATTTCTTTATACATATATGTACACATGAGAGTAGAAAATCTTTTGAGTAGATATATTAGAAAAATAGTAGAAAATCTTTTGAGCAGAAATATTACTTATTCAAGTTGATGGGACAACCTCCCGTCAGGGTGGCTAGACTGAGTCTGTGGAGAAAACCATGCCTTTTTAGAGTAGCATAACCAACGTCCTTTTCAATGCTTAACTTTACTTAGGACAAGACTTATCTACTATCAACTTAAACTTGTAATCTCTGTCTCAGAATTGTTAAAACATTTTTTTTCTATATTTTAGGGTGTTATTATTATCTGAGTTGTTTCATCATCCTATTAGTTTATTTGTTTAAAAACCAATTTTCACAGTATCGTTAGTATCACGAGCATTAATAACACAATGTAATAATGGTGTGCCCAAAAGTACCCACATTAGGGTTCATACTGTAACACCGATGAATTTTGTATGAATTTTAAATAAATATTTAATTGAAAAATCATAACATTTGTAGATATAAACGGTGTATACTCTAAAGAATGAAATAAAATTAAATTACTTAGAAAACCTTGTATATATAAGTATATAAGAAATATTTGTTATAGTTGAAAAAAATATTGTTATAATATGTGTGGATGTTAAATAATATCATACACTGCACATATTACAAGAATATGTATATAGATAAATATACATAATTGAATGTATGAGGATTAATACGTGTAAATTTATAACATTAAAAAATGTTATTTACTTATAATTATCTTATATAAGTATAACATTATATAAGTGTAATAATATAATTGTATTACATAAATAATTGTATAACATTATATTAGTCAATATATTTAATGGTATAATATATGTATATATATAGAAACTTATATATAGATATGTATATAATGGTTTAACATATATATATATATATATATATGTAATGGCAATATGTGTAAGCATACATTTAGAAAATCATATATATATATATAAAAGAAGACGTGCACGAGTTCAGCGAATTCGTCGAACTCGCACGCATGTGCCTGTGCCAGGAGCTGCACGATTTCGACAATCTAACCAAAATCGTGTGGCCAAAAATTGTTGATCTAAAATTAAAAAAAAGGAAAATCGAATGAAAACGGAAAAAATTGAAATAAGGAAGAAAAAATTCAAAAAAATTTGAGAAAAACATAAAAGTCTATTATTTAAATTTGAGTCGCCAAAATCCAAAAAAAAAAAGAAATTTTCTATTTGAAAAATGCCCAAAGTTACTAATTTTCACTCCGCTAAACTCTATATAAAGGACCCCTAGTGGTCTCATTCTTTTCATCCCAAATCAAGAGTATACTAGTCTCTCTTGACTCTCTCTGGCCTTCTTCTTGGCAATCCCCTCAGTTCTTGAGTAATCTTAAATTGTTCTTGAGTGTTCTTGAGTGTTTAGAAGCTTTGGAGTAACAAAACTCTGCCAGAATTCAGAAGTGCGCAGAAGAGATTTATTTAAGGTGGAAGTGATTTCTCAAACCCCTATTTTATTTCTTCAATTCAATGCCATGTTCATGTATATTTAATTTTCGTTTGGAGTGTTTATTATGTTTGAATAACATGATTTATTTATTTATTTTAACAGATATATTTCAAATTTGCATGTACACGATGAAATCATGTCATTATTAGATTATATATGTTTAGATTTATTTTAAAAAACATGATGCATACTAAGTGTATGCTTCCATGTTTTGAATGTCTATATGTTGAAATTATTTTTATTTATTTTTCTTGAGCATGATTTATTTATGATCCATGATTATGAGGTTTAATAAAAGATGTTGAGATTAAGAATTACATATTGTCATAATGAACATGAGGGTCATTGTGGGTGTTATTTACATGTGATTAGTTCACATGGGTAATGTCCCAAAATACTTGGAATATGGGTTAGGCCCTAAGTCCAATGAAATTTGACAAAAAATGTATTTTCACTCCAGGGAGACATTTTGATAAAGAACATCAAAGGCTTTGAAACCCTTTCAGTCTAATTTACAACTACAAACAAAATGTTGTTTGAAATGCCAAATGATTTACAAGTGTTTGAATTTGAATGTGTTATTAATGTTGAATTATTAATTTAGTGGTTTTGAAAAAGATCCACTGGGCTATGTGCTCACCCCTTCCTTCTATTTTTTAGGAAATTGAATTATATGAAGACCATGAATATTAGTTAAATTTTTTTTCTTATTATTTAGAAAGTTTCTAATTTCTATGTAAGGGCACGTTGCCCAAGTTTTGAATTTTTCGCTGTAATAGTTTTTCTTTAAGATTGAATTATGTAATCAATTTTATTCAATTAGAATTTTTTTTATTTCTTGTATCATTGCCTTATTGAATTCCTAAATTTGAGTTATGTACTCTTAAATACAAATAAGGCATGAAATAATTGAAATAGAAAGTTAAGCTATGTACTTGTAAAGTAACACTAGCCCAACCCGCCTTGTGGTGAAGTCCAAATTAAGAGTCTCGGGGGTTGGGTGTTACAAGCGTGGTATCAGAGCCTAAGCTTTAGGTGCCTTGGGCTAAAAATAGAAAGTCAAGCCTAAACATGTATTGATTAGGCTAGAAATAGAAAGTCAAACATTAGTTGCTTGACAAGAATTAGAAACCCAAATTAGGGTTTCATATTGAATTGAATTAGAATTTTAGTGCCCTACCTTCTATTTTTTAAAATTGAAAAATGTTTTAGAAAGTGTTTTCAAAAAGGAAAGATATGTTTTGAAATGTTTGGTTTGGATACAAAGACTACAAGTTGAGCTAATAGTGGGTAAGTCTTGTCCCGAGTAAAGCTAAACATTGAAAGGGAGGTGGGTTATCTCGCCTTAGAAAGCGTGGTTGCTAAGCAGACTTCAGTCTTGCCGCCCGATCTGGAGGTTGTCCCACTAGCTTATATGAGTAGTTGGAGTTGAAGAACATTCTTATTTTCTATAAAAAAAATTAGAATGTGGAGAATTAGGGCAAAAAAGTGAATAAAAGTCGAAAAAGATGTCAAATGTGGTATCTTGACTAGACGAAGGTTATGAGTCAACCAGATTGAACCCTAGGTCCAGAAAAAGACCCTAGGTAGAAACGTAGTGCAGCCATGGGTGGTACAGTGGATCAAAAGCATAAATCTTTAGGACATAGGCTAAAGACGAAAACTTGTGTGAAAACAAAAAATGTTTGATTAGGACATGAGACCAAGAAGCTTCTGTATCTTTTGGTTTCTCTGTACTATGGGATGCATTGGAATTTAGGGGTATGGAAGAAGCTTGGACTTGGAGAATGATGGACCATGTGTTGTGAATGATCGGTAACTCTAGTAGAACGAGTTTCTTTATGCTCGCTGGTTTGGGACAGTGGAGTATGTTGGGCTCGGGAACCTTAGTTATTGAGCAATTTGCAAAATTGTTTGGGTGTGACACTATTCTGGGTGAAAGCCTAAGTAGAAAGGGTAGAGTGGTATGGTACACTTGAACCTAAAAGCTTAGGTGGAAGCTTGGAACCTTGTTGTGCTAGCTTGATTGTATGATTGTGTGATATGCATGCTTTATTGCTTATTTGCTTTGAGACCAAATCATGCACCCATGTGTGAAAAAAACCTAAAAGAAAAACCTTTAGGCCATTAAATAAATTGAGAACCTAGAGACATGACTCTAGAGTCATAATAGTATGAACATATAACGAGGCAAATACTAACAAGGTGTTGAATTTATAGACAATGGCTAGAACAAGAAGGTATGCTACTCAATCTACCACCTCTGATGAGACCGAACCACGAGAACAGGAAATACCTGCTGGAATGGAGGCGCGGATGGAGGCCATGATGAATGAGATTTTGCAGAGGGTGCTGGATCAACTATTGAGGGCACTTCCACAGCTAATCCCTCAGGTGGCACCATAACCTCAAGGACATCAACCTATCCAGGTTCAACAACCAGCACTTGTGGCCCAAAATCCCAAACATCAAAGGGCTCAGGAGGGATTGGAGGACGAGAAATAGAGGAAGATGTTGGTAGAGCTACAAAAGCTCCATCATCCTTCATTTGATGGTACTACAGATTGCATCTATGCAGACCACTGGTACTAAGAGATGGAGGAAATTCTCAATGTACTGAAGGTAACTGGGTCAAGACGGGTGGCACTAGCCACACACCACTTCAAAGGACCAGCTAGGAGTTGGTGGGTAAATGATGAGGATGGACCTTAATACGGATGTTGATGCCATGAGCTGGGAGAACTTCACAGAGATCTTCTATGAAAAGTTATTTCCAAAAGCAACCCTAAACAAGCTATAGGAGGATTTTGTTAGATTGAATCAAAGGGACATGACTCTTGCTGAGTATGAGAGGAAGTTCACTGAACTGGCCAAATTCTCACTAGATCTGTTCAGGGAGAAGAAAAGGAAGGCCAATCAATTCACACAGGGTCTCAAGATGGAGATCCGAAAGACAATGAAGACTCTGGGCTTGAAAACTTACAAAGACATTGTGGAGAAGGCCCTAACTCTAGAACAAAAACTCAACTTGGAACAAAGGTTGAGGGGGGAAAAATAAGAGGCCCGGGAATGAAAATAATCAAGGGGCTCAGAAGAAAAGTAAGAATGGTGGGAATGCACCACAAAGACAGGGTAAAATACAAACGAGTCAAGGGAGCAGGCAAAGAGAAGGGTTGTGCTAAGTTTGTAGTAGAGAGGCCATATAGCAAGAAATTGCCCGACTGCACTAGTTCAGGCTCCCCAGCAACATTAGAACACTCAGGAGGAGGTCAGAACAGTCATCTTCAAGTCAAGCGAGAGCAACAGAACGCTAATCACATGCAGAATAAGGGTCTTGGTTAGAACTAGGCTAGAATGTCTCCTGTTGAGACGCACAAAGACCCAGTCTCTGCAGTAGAAGGTATGTTCCTATTATTTAATGTTGCTGTGAAACTACTGTTTGACTCAGGTGCCTCAAAATCCTTTATTTCTGAGAAATTAGCTAATAGGTTACAACTCTTGACAAAAACACTACCCATGACTTTGAATGTGTCCACACCAATAAGGACCACTGTGACTTCAAAACGAATGTGTAGTTGTGACCTAAGGTTTGGGGATAAACTCTTAATGGTTGATCTATGTACTTTAACATTTTATGGCTATGATGTAATCTTGGGGATGGATCGATTAAACTAGTACCAAGCCCAAATAGATTATCCTAAGAGATGAATGACTATAAACCTACCTTTTGGGGAAACCTATAAAATCAATGGGGATATGCAGCGATTGCCGAGGAGTCCAATTTCAACCATGATGAACTGTTTAAGGCAGAAGAATGAGTTCCAAGAACTCTCTAAGGAAGAACCAATTGAATTGAAGAAATCCAAAACCTAACAATGGTTAGTGAGTATGAAGATGTATTTCCGGACGACTTACCCAAATTACCACCTTTTAGAGAACTAGAGTTCAAGATTGAACTACACCCTGGAATTAACCCTATAGTCATACCTCTTTATAGAATGGCAGCAGTCAAACTAATCGAGTTGAAGTCTCAACTCGATGAGCTCCGGGAGAAAGGCTTTATCAAGCCAAGTGAATCACCTTGGGGAGCTCCAGTACTGTTCGTGAAAAAGAAGGATGGTTCCATGAGACTATGCGTCGACTACCAGAAGTTGAACCAAGCCATAGTAAAGAATAAGTATCCTCTATCGAGGATGACCTATTCGATCAATTGAGAGGAGCCACTCATTTCTCAAAGATTGAACTTAGGTCAGGTTATCATCAGTTGAGAATCAAGGAGTCCGATATATACAAAACAACCTTCAGAATGAGATACAGACACTTTGAGTTCACCGTGATGCCCTATGGTTTGACCAATTGTAACACCCCAACCCCCACATTCATTGAGCATTGGACATAACCACCATTCATTGACAATGGACTTAAACATTTGGCGGGTCGGGCCGATGTTGCTTTACAAGTGACACACACTTGACTTTCTATTTTTCAATACCTCATGCCTTAGAATAGATTCAAGAATACAAATATCATTCAATAAAATCAAGGCAATTAAAGATAAAGAA
>JAJIYU010020863.1:0-10255 GCA_030144865.1 Tinospora cordifolia | reverse complement strand
AATTTTATTTAATTAATTGAGTTTGTGAATTTCAGTTATTTCTTATACTATTGCCTTATTAATTTCTTAATTTTAAGTTATGTGCGGTTAAATACGATCAAGGCATGAAATTACTAAAATAGAACGTCAAGTGTGAGTCGCTTGTAATGTAACACCGGCCCGACCCGCCATTTGGTTTAGTCCACTGTTATGAAAAACGGTGGATGGTCCAATGCTTAATGATACGGGGGTTGGGGTGTTACATGCCACATGTACAACATGGTTAAATTGGTTCATAAGTGTCATTGAATTATGCAAGCGCATGCCAATCTATGTAAATAAGGTGGGTTGTGGTGATGTTGACAAGTATATATGCATTTAATTATGACATGTGTGCAATCTAAAGAATAAAATCGAACAAATAAAATTAGTCACAGGTCCATGAATGTGCTCAAAATATGAGATGTCAAGATGATGCCACATGTATGTTCAAGATGACACCACATATGCAAATCCAAGTGAGGAAGTGCAAACTACTAGAAATCAACCTCATGTCCAAGAAAATGAGCACATGTGAAACAACTTTCTCCTTCTCCCATCAGGAAACATCCCGAGCACACTTCATCACTTGTTCTCGGATTTTCAACTCCAAGAACATCCCAGGGAAGATCATCGTATCTAGGTTTTTTTTTCTCCTCTTCATCTTCCAAGAACACCTCCCTCAAATCATCAAAGAAATAAGTTCTTTTCTCTTCATTATCTGATTTTAAAGAAGCCACATTAAGGGAAGAAAACCAACATGCAAACTTGCCAAAATCATCTACTACTAGAGCCCCCAAAACTCTCAAAGAAAGCTAACTAAGAATCACAAGAAAGAATACTCTTCATACCCTTCCAAGTGTAATCCAAATCATATCTTCATCCTCTTTTCTCAGACACAACTTGGCCAAGGACTTGACAATGACATATTTATATTGAAAAATAGTCATTAAAACCCCATAGGTGTTCACAATTCACATATCCAAGAATTCCAAGACCGAAGATGCTATCCATCAAGATGCATGTTCTTCTTCTATTCTTGAATTCCTACTTTGTCATTGAAGTGTACAATTAACATATTTTGATCAACCCTTACTTACCATTTGATGACATACGTGGAGCAAGGAAACCTTGGGGCATAAAAGTATACGTCGATATCTAACTCACTATTTTTTTTTTCACACATACACACTCACCCACAAGGTTAGCTATTACCAAGATTATTTTGTTCAGGAATATAGAGACCCCACAGGTGGCCCAATCGGCACAACAGTCTAATTTGTAAACCAACTTCGCCACTCATCCGACTACTATTAAGCCTCAACCTCAAGATATTAACCTTCCAAAAATCACTATATAATAATAATAATAATAATAATAATAATAATAATAATAATAATAATAATAATAATAATAATAATAATAATAATAATAATAAATGTTACATACAATGGCAAACTTAGCATATAAGTTGGACATTTAACAATTATATATACATTCAAAAAGTTAGAATATTAAAATTGTCATATATTGCTAAGAAAAGTATTTTATGGTTTAAGTCTGCATATTGGGTAGATTTTGATGCAACACTAATCACAAGGTCATTAGACATCTAGACAAATGCAAATGATTTCTTGGTTGTATATAATTATCTTGATTTAAATAAAACATGCATGAATAATTGTTAGTTTAGAGTTATGGTTCATTGAGTATTCTTGAATTACTGAGTGGTAGGATTTGATGACTTGACTCGATTGATATCATGTTGAGTTAGGCATAATTTGATGAATAATGATCTTGATGATTTAAACAATTTTCACATTGATTTGTCGACATATTCATGTTTTGACATTGCTTATATTCATGATTTAGTGTGGATGTTTGTGAAATTCATCAAAGAAAGATTAATAAAGTTTACAACCATGTACCGACGTGATGATAGGCCAATTGGTGCCATCATGAGTGTAACAACCAATAATTTTTATTACACACGGACAAGAGATATGTATGTAATTAAGCAAGTATGAGACAAGCATAAACTTACGTTGGAAACAAATATATGTATATATAATCATACATACTATCATGTGAAATAAGAAAATGAGACCCATAAATAAATTTGGATAATTAAAAACAAATAATAAATAAAGATAGGTACACACACACACATATATATACATGGCGATGGAGAAGAGTTTCTCTTATATTTTGTTTCTTCTTCATTTTGTTCTTTCAGCCAAAGAAGAGAGAAGTGATAAAGGGGTTTTTGCATGTTTCACATCCAATTTGTCATATAAGTAAGTTATTTCTTGTCATTCTCAATTCAAAAATATTATTTAAGCCAAGTATTACAACCTTAAATGTAATACCCCATAATTTTGTCGAATAATTAAAATAAAATAGAATACAATAATTCAAATAAAGTAAATCTTGAGAAAACCATAGAACTTATGATGTAAAATATGTACAATCAAATTACGAGGGATAGGTGATCCAGAACAAAACACAAAAATTCACAAATTGCAGTAATGTAAAACACTACCACAATAGTGTGTTCTTGCCCAGAAAATCTAACAAGGATATTGTGTTCTGGTTATTGCGGTAATGCCTTCTCACTCTTGTGGTAATACGAAGGAAACTTGCACAAAAAAGATTATGAAAAGTTTTCAAAACAATTATAGGAAGTTTCTAATGTGTGGGCAACTTCTAAAAACATCACTTACTAATATTTTGTAGAGAATACAAGTAAGAAGCAAGGAAAAGAGTTTGGGAATGACTGTTACCAAGGAAACAACTCAAAAACTTTCCAAAACTTGTCAATTTAAACTTTATATAAACCCAGTGTTAGTTGTATTGCATATTAACTATATTATATGTATTTTGCATATGTTTTACATGAGTTTTGTAGGAAATAGCTCATGCTTGTTTGTAATTAGGCACTTGAGCATTTATATGAGCATAACATGCTATTTGTATAGTTAGAGAATTTCAACATGGTTTTCATGTGCTTATATCTATGATTTAATGCCTTAGGAAGGTTTTATGTGGTTTATGCAGGTTTAGATTAAGTTGGGAATGGACACACAAGGAAATGAGGATGGAAAATGACTCAAAGTAGCAGGAAATACAAATATTGCTACAGTAAAGAATCATTACCATGGTAACACGGTAACATGAGCTGAGAAATAACATAAGAAGAAGCTAAAATGAGTTGAAAAAGAAGAATAGCACAGTCGAGCGACACCATCGCGGTAGTGTATTGCATTACCGTAGTAGAGCAACAAACTTTAATAAAAGAAGTGCATGGAAAATTCAGATTTTTGATGTAATGAAGCTATCACGGTCCATGATTGTTGTAGTGCGATTAAGTGTATTTTTTAGTGTTTTTAAGTTGTGTTTTTTGAGTATTTGAAGGAACCTATATAAATAGATCATTTTGTTAGGGTTATTTTTTCGACTATTGGTTTTATTTGTATTGATGGCCAGAGCAAGAAGAATGAGAGCAAAGACGAAGGAGAAGATGAAGAACAAGATTAGACCTTGAGTATGATCTTTTATTTATTTAGTTCTTTGTGCTATGAAGTCTATATGATGTCAGGCTAACTAATTTTAACTTCTAGGATGTAATTTTGATTGTAAGGACTCTTGAATCTTGATTCTGATTAATCTATTATGAAGTTTTGTTTTATACTTTGTGCGATTACTGCCTTTTATTTACTGACCACAAATAAATTGATCTTAGACTATTAAACTAACTCGAGAGAGAGGTTTAATGGTTGAATAATTAAAGTATAGACTTAAAAGATCAATTGATTGAGAGATTGTTGATTTCATAGGAGGTTGCATGTGATTATAGTGTTTATTGCATTAGTTCATTAATTGTACGCTTCGAGAGGGGATATTAGGGAACGTAATTAATAAGTATTAAGATGCCTCGAGAGAGGGTTTTAATGATAAGTGCCATAAACTACTGAAATAGGGATTAGATTAATTGAAATAAGGGGAAATACATGATAATTTACTATCCTAGAATCTTAATTAACATAGTTTTCAATCAAATACTTGTTTGTTTTCAATCTGCTTTTGATTGAATTTAAGTTTTCAATCTTCAATTTAGTTTTCAGCCTTAATAAAATTGATATGGACATTAGATTGAGATTTGAGATTATTAGCCGTATACTATTTCCTGACGACAATATCCTGTTATTTACCCATGTATTACTATTGCGATCCTGTACACTTATAGTCATCCCAACACCTAGCATAAGCATCCCATCCTCCCAACTCAAGAAAGTGTGAGTTACTTCTCTTCTTGCTCCCCTAGCCTTCTCTTTTGCATTCTTTCATTCTCTAGTTGTTCCCTACAACAACTATAGTTGTAGGAAGACAAAAACCCAGAATTTGGCATTATAGTAGCAAAAACATACTGCTAGGTGTTCTTTTAGAAAAACCAAAGGATTAAACAAATCAAAAAAAGTATAACAACCCTATCTAAGTCTCAAATGCATGATTCGTGGCCTAGAGTGCGGTAATGCCTTCGTCTTCCTCTATTTTTGCAACTTTTCCTCTAATTACCTCAGTAGCCTATTATGGTAACGTCACTGTTTCTCTGAAAAAACCTTTGGTTATTGTGGTAATGCAACTCTACATCTGTGAACCCCACTAGTTACTGTGGTAGCCTATCGCGGTAGTTCTTCTACACTTCCAGTTTCTCGCTTTTGATTTATGATTATTGCGGTATCTTTACCTCGATCGCAATACACAAACCCAAGACCATATTAAGACCCAGTTAACATGGTTTTCTTGCACAATTGAAGGCCATATTAGATTGAAATCATTAGAGTTTGGTTTAAGAGTGATAGAAACACATGAATCACAAATTGTAATGTATTGAATCTTGATCTTCAAGGTTAAAGGCTCAAAGAAGGCTCAAAACGATGCCACAAGGATAAGAAGGAAATAAAGCTTTGAGGTGGAGATGATTTTCAAATTTAACTTATTATTTTGATTCAAATATTATATGTATGTATGCTTGCTTAGTCTAGAACATGCCTTGAATCTACATGATATGCTTGAATATGATGCTCCATACATGTTGTATTCAAACCGTATGATCATGTTATGCCTTGCATATGCATACATAGAATTGAATGAATGCTGATGTTATATTGATGAACAATTAGCATGCCTAAGATTGATATGAATGATGATTACCATGCTTATGATGTTCGCATGCTTATACATCTGATTTATTTTGTTATTAATGTGATTTATTGCCAAATAAAGATTATAATCATGTACCGACGTAGTGATAGATTTCATCATGAATATTCCAACCCAGACCCTGCTTGCTAGTTATTTTGATTTTTTGAATTGGAATTTAGTGTTTGGATGACCTTACTTCTCGAATTGTGAATTGGGCGTCCGGGTTGATCCCACTTTATCGATGATGAGTTTGAGTGTTCGTATTTGATATCTTTCCCTAGATCTAGAATATTGAGGTAGATCCCTTTCGGTCTTAAAATCATCTAATAATAAGTTCCTATTTGAATCATCTAATCTATGAAAGTGTTTAACATGTATGTTTTATTTGATTGAGATAATGATTTGAATATTTGGGATGATCCACTAGGCTCTTGAGCTCAGACCTCTTTTGTTACATTTTAGGAAATTAGTGATTAAAAGCTGCATGACTTATGAAAGTTTTACTTAGTCAATTTTTTTTAGAATTTACTTATGATAAGTTTTGTTAGTCGGGCACGTTAACTGTAGTACCCTAATAAATTCTCGAATTTTTAAGAATAAGAATATACAAGATCATAAATGAGTCCATAGAAGTGTTAACTACGTTAAACACCAGGGGTAAAATGATAATTTGGCCACCTAAGGGTAAAATAGTCAATTCACATGAAAATGAACAGTAGAAAAACACTGTATAAAACATTCAATGATTTTAAGTATTGAAATTTATTTGGACAAATTGAGGGCAAAACAGTAATTTTGCCACAAGAGGGCAAAATTGTCATTTTACCTAAGACTAGACGCTTGTGACAATGTGGAGTCAATTATGAAAGAAACATCAAATAAATATGAAGTCAATGTGGATTCAATGTGACGTTAATGCGAAATCAATGTGAAATCAATTATGATGTCATTATGGAGTCAATGTGAAGTCAATTATGAAAGAAACATCAAATAAATATAAAGTCAATTAGGAGTCAATAGAAGTCAATGTGAAGACAATTATGAAGTCATTTATGAAGTCAAGATGCTTATTTACAAGTCATTACAAAATCAATTATAAAGTCATTATGGAGTCAATAGAGAGAAATGCAAAGTTAATGTGGAGTCATTAGGAAGTCATTATAAAGTCAATACAATGTCATTCAAGTCAATGCAAAGTTATTCAAGTCAATAGAAAGTCATTCAAGTCTTATGAAGTCGTTCAAGTCATTTTGAAGTCAAGGAAACAGATTACTGGAAGCCATCCTAAACACTCTTTGGAGGCGAACAAAGGAAGAAGTCACTAACAGCAAGGTTGAAGAGCCAAGGCTAACACAACTACAAGCAAGGGCCCAAGGAAATTATTAGACAAATGGAAGTGATTACCTTGGTCCCTAGTATTTTTTAAATTTTAATGTTGAACATGTGATGTGTTTACATTGCTTGAATGCCTAGAAGCATGCCAGGCTGTTGCTTGAATGATTTATGAATAACATGAATGCATGAATGCTAGATTAACACGAGTTATATGTCTATGCTCTATGCTTACAAACTTTTATAACATGAGATGATTATTGCTTTAATCATATTTCCATGAGATGATCAGCATGATTAAGTTATTGCACAATGATGTGTTATACATGATGAAATGAGAACGATGCTTTTCATGGGATGTTTGTTGATAATCAATCAAAGATAAATTGAGAATTGAACCATGTACCATCACAGTGGTCCATGGGGGATCAATGTGCGTGTTCTTGTGATAGGAATGATGGGTTTGTCTCTGGTTCTCGATGATAGAACTATGGGTGTGACCCTAGTTTTCATAGAAGGAATGATGGGTATGTCTCTTGTTCTTGGGTCGGGTAATAGGTGTATTTTCCTGTCCATTGGAATTTTCCATATATTGCATTTTCTCTCTTTACATTTAATATGATGATGATGAGAAAACATTAGGGTTAGGCCCTTCGGTCTGATTAACAACTGATAAACAAATTGATGCTTGAAACGCCTAATATATGAGAAGTGGTTGTATGTTCTGTGTTTGATTCAAATAATGATATGGATGTACTAGTAGTGTATGATCCACTGGACTCTCGAGCTCACCCCACCTTTCATTTCAGGTGACATTTGAGAGGGTGCTTACTGACCAACCTCCAGGGTAGCTTAGTAGTTAGCTGTAAACGTTACTGTGGAGGTTGTTTATGATATTTTCATTTGAGTGGTTAGTATGAACTAACAGATGGTCCTTGAACTAATTTAAATGTTATTTTCATTCAAGTACATAGTTTAGATTGGGCAATATGACCCTTCAGATTAATTTTCAGTGTTGAATCTCTTTATAGTTTGGATTTTGGCCACATAGGCCATGCTCTAGAGCTTTCTTTTTGGAGACTTTGTTTCATGTTTCATTAAGTTTTAAATGTTGAAATTAATGACTTATTTATTTGATTATTTTCTATAGATTTTCATAGGTTATTTCTTGGTAGATCCAAGAGACAAATGAACGACTTAAATGAGATAGAGTGAGTCCAAAACGTGTTTATTATGATTTGAGTGTGCAAATAGTAACATCCCAATTCTCGACGGTGACATGTATATTGATAATTAATGTAAAAGCGACACGTTTCTCCATGTGTGACCTCGATGAGACAGAAATGAAAAGACCAAGAACTGGGGTGTTTCATTAACCCAATTTTCCTTGTCAATTTTAAAGTTATTTCCACTACAATAAACTCGAGGGCTTTATACCTCTTGAATATTGAAGATGATTTTCAAATAGATGATATTGATTTATTTTATCTAAAGGTTTCAAAGTGTTATCATGAAATTTGTATGAGTTATTGTTGCAAGAAGTCTCATAGAGTTGGGACAGTAAAAAGATAGAAAGACAAAGAGTAGAGTGACGCACTACCTCTTGGGTGGTTGTGAAAGATGTTTGAACGTGATGATAGTGTGTCAGATTAATGACCTCAAGGGTAGAATGATAATTGCTCCCTTTGAATCAAATTTATTGGGCCACGAGGGGGAGGTAGAGTGTTACATCAAAGGTGTAATTTTTATTATAGATGGTATTTTATAATAGTACCCAAAAATGAAGTATTGCTCTATGTTAAGTAAAACTAAGTAAATATCATACTAATACGCTTGCATTGACACATAGATCACAAATATATGATTTATTTATTCATATATGTTATAACTAATATAAATATCCAAAATTGAATGACTTTGGAGGACTTTTGAATATGTCAAACCCTTATAAAATTTTAATTCAATCCCATAGAAATATAGAGAACAAAAATCTTGATTCATTGATATAAAATTTATGAATTTTGGACATTGTTTAGGATTTTGGTGAGTGTTTAAAGAATTGTATTATTTACAGAACCTTGAAAATTTAATAAAAATATGATTGGGGAGCTTATTTTTATAGTTTTTTTTGACATGAAAATATTTTATATAAGTAGAAAAATAATTTTAAAGCATGTCGAGAATATTCGAGTTGACGCGCGCCAACACATAAAGTCAAATTTGTATATATGACTAAATATAAGAAATAACTAAGTAAGAAATGATTTATAAAATAAAGAAAAAATATTAGCTGAATTTTATTTGGTGCATATGAAATGATTTTGTAACAAGCTAATATTGGTGGATTAGTGTAATGACCTCATTTTTGGCAAAGTGAAAAAAAATTAGAGAATAAGAAAAGGAAGATTTGTGATGAAATATCGTATGTGATGTGATTAGAATCAGAAGGGAAATGGAAAAAAAATTTTGGGAACCCAGTACTGCGGTAGTTTGATGATGCTAGTGGAATTGTGAGCTTTCCTCACTAGATTTCATCTCCACTTGGA
Source organism: Tinospora cordifolia (assembly GCA_030144865.1). NCBI lineage: Eukaryota > Viridiplantae > Streptophyta > Magnoliopsida > Ranunculales > Menispermaceae > Tinospora > Tinospora cordifolia. Next base: position 1,154 of record JAJIYU010020863.1, on the reverse strand, counting down.
AGAAGCTTGGCCAAAGAGCTTTTAGGAAGTAGGAGGTGATCATTAGCATGTAGAGGAGGGTGAGAAGTGGCACAAAATGGTGGAGTGGCAACACCAAATTGTCTATAAAAGTGCCCATCAGCTTATACTCCAGCTTCTTCTCTATTTCTACAATAAGAAAGCTCTGCAATTCTTCTTCTTCTACCACTACCACTTCCAACCACTACCACTTCCAACTTTGCAGCCTCATAGATCTATCCCTACTCAAGCAAATTTTGAGATCTTGGAAACACAGGACATTACTGAAAACAAAATCACTCAACACCCATAGACTATTGCGGTAGTGAGACAATGCACATGGACTACTGCAATAATACAAGCAAAACCCAAAAACTGATGCAGTTGTGGTTACTGCGGTAATAAATCATGTTACTGTGGTAATACTCTAAAATATAAACATCTGACTTGCACAAAAAAACCTGTAATACCCTAGAATTTTGTTAAATAATTAAAAATAAATAAGTTTAATAAAATTAAATAAAATAAATTAAGTGAATTAATTTCGAAGATTTTAAGAAATTTTTTGGGTACAAATTATGGGTTGGCAAATAAAAAATAATATGTTATGGAGATACAATAAAATAAGAATTTTAGTGCAAAAATCATACATATTTCGATATAAAAAAGTTACCTAAAAAAATAATAATATGAAATATCTGAAATATTGAGGTATAGAAATATATATGAAAAATAAAAATAAGAAACCTTATTAAAAAAAATTATTATATATTAATTTCAAGAAAATTGGTTAATTTACATAGTCACACAAGAAATAAAAAGTTGAAAAAAAATAGCAATAGGTATAAAATAAAATAGGCAAATAAAACCTTAATTTGATATTTAAATAAAAATATCAAATTAGTAGAATTAATTATAAAAATGACATTTAAGTAGGTCTCTAAAAAAATAAAAAATAAGTAAAAAAAATTAAGGAATTACTTTCATTTATAAAAAAATTATTTAATACAAAATTTGGGCATAATTTTAATGTGTAGCGTAATTGAAAAAAATAAATAAAAATAATAGTGTAAAAATATAAGATGAAAATAAGAAATCTTTTTCCAAGGTTTATTAAATTTATTAGAGAAAGATTAGTAAGATTATTTAGTACATTA
>JAJIYU010020862.1:0-10247 GCA_030144865.1 Tinospora cordifolia | reverse complement strand
TTTGATGACCATAGATGAAGCACCTTCACGGTCGAGCATCGATGAAATCCTTGTCGTCAGATATTTTCCTTTCCCTGAGGATCTACTCAGCTTTCCCCCTAAGTGGGAGATCAACTTTATTATCGAGATCATTCCAGGGATACAACTTGTATCGATTACTCCTTACTACATGGCGTCTAAGGAGCTCTAGGAGTTGAAGGTCCAGTTGGAGGAGTTGTTAAGTAAGGGTTTCATCTCTCCAAGTGTGTCCCTTGGGGTGCTCTGGTATTGTTTGTGAAGAAGAAGGACATGAACCTTTGTTTATGCATCGACTACCGGCAGCTGAACAAGGTGACAATAAAAAGCAAGTATCCGCTTCCACGTATCAATGACTTATTTGACCAGCTTAGAGGTGCCAAGGTATTTTCGATGATTGATCTGAGATCTGGGTACCATCAAATGATAGTTAGGGAATAAGATGTGCCGAAGACTGCATTCTGTACTTGATATGGGCACTATGAGTTCCTGGTCATGCCGTTTGGCGTAATGAATGCCCCAGCTATGTTTATGGACTTCATGTAGAGGGTGTTTCGGCTTTATCTTGACACTTTATGATTATTTTCATTAATGATATCTTGATCTATTCGAGGCCTCATTAGGAGCATGCCGAACACTTGAGGATTGCACTGCAAACTTTGATAGAGCATAGGTTATATGCTAAGTTCAGCAAGTACGAGTTTTGACTATTAGAGGTTCGATTTTTGGGTCACGTGGTTAGAGCTGATGGTATTTCTATCGACCCTACTAAGGTCGATGCAATTGTCAATTGGTCGAGACCTACCACGGTGACCGAGATTTGCAGCTTATTGGATTTAGCAGGCTATTATCACCGTTTCTTCCAGAACTTTTTGAGGATTGTAGCTCTAATGATGAGCTAACCAAGAAGGATGCTCCATTTGTGTGGACTGACAAATGCAAGGACGCCTTTCTTGAGCTTAAGCAGAGATTGACATCGATTCCAATACTAGTGTTGCCAAATCTTGGCCGAGAGCTAACCATATATACTGATTCATCACAGATAGGCTTGGGCTGTGTATTGATGCAGGATGACAGGGTTGTACCTTTTGCTTCCTGACAGTTAAAGGATCATGAGAGAAACTACCCTGTACATGACTTAGAGCTGACAGCGATATTATTCACACTTAAGATATGGCAGCATTATCTTTATGGCAAGTGTTTCACGCTCTATTCATATCATAAGAGCCTCAGATATTTGTTCTCGCAAAAGGGTTTGAACATGAAACATAGGCGATAGATGGAGCTGTTGAAGGATTAGAATTTCAGTATTGAGTACCACCTGGGAAAATTAAATGTAATGGCTGATGCTTTAAGCTGGAGATAAGTCGAGACTGCACGCATGGCTGGACATATGTCTCATAAGTGGATGATGATGGATTTTTCCATGATTATGAGTATCCATGGGTTATCTTCTGAAGCCAGAGTCAGTGCACAGATTACATCTCAACCAGTCTAGATTCAGGAAATTAAGGAGAGACAACCTTATGATGTGGACCAAGACATGTTCAGGGGTTGGGCAGATGACTTTTCTCGTCGGGAGTGGTCACTAGATTCACAGGGTGCACTGAGGTTTAGATGACGACTGTGAGTACTAGATGATATTAGTCTGAGGGGCAGTGTGCTCGAGGAGCTACACCGATCAAGATATGTTGTTCATGCGGGTGCCAATAAGATGTACCAGGATGTTTAACACACATATTGGTGGCTTGGGATAAAGCATGAGGATATTAGATAATGAACATTATTAATTAATAATCGTATAATTTATAATTAAACAAAGTGGGAGAATGTTATATATTTGGTTTAATTATAAATTATTATATTTATTATCTAATATCAAAAAGCGAAAGGTAAAGTAAATTTAGGAAGTTATGGAGTTGGTTGATGGAATCAACTTAATAACTGAATTTACTTTTATAAATAAATAATAAAGACATGTCTCAATCTTTCACGAGTGTTTTTCCAAATAGAAATTCTGTGTATACAATTTTGCTCTCCATTAAGCCTTGCATAAGTGAAAGTGAAAAGATTGAAGATCTGTTGTTTCTCTCTTCACAAGTGGCATCTACATGATAGGATGTATGTTTATTTATTTATATTACTATGATTTATGGTGATCCTAAATGATAATTTTCTATTAATGATGACTTTGAAATAAATGCACTCATCAATTTTAATTTCTTCAAAACCAAAAGAATGTATTACCTCATCAAATTTTAAGTACCATTACCTAGAAACTTGTTTTAATCCATATATGGACTTTTTCAGCTTGCAAACTAAATGTTCATTGCTTTCCGTTTCAATTAAAGTGTATTCATGGAGGCTCTGATACCAATTGATAGAAAATTATCACTTAGGATCACCATGTATCACAATAATATAAATAAATAAACATATCTCATGTTATGTAGATGCCAATAATAAAGAGAAAAACAAAAAATCTACAATCTTTTCACTTCCACTTGTGCAAGGCTTGATGGAGAGCAAAACTGTGTGCACAAAATTTCTCTTTGAAAAAACACTCGTGAAAGATTGGGACCTGCCTTTATTATTTATTTATAAAAGTAAATTCAGTTGTTGGACTTGATTCCATCAACCAACTCTATAACTTCTTATATTTACTTTACCTTTTTGCCCTTTGGTATTAGATAATAAATATTATAATTTATAATTAAACCAAATATATAACATATAACACTAAAAAAATATTAGTATATTATACTTTTAAAATGATATACAATAGTATATAATCTCTACAAATGGTTTACAATAGCATACAATATCTAAAAATTCTAAATATAATCTCTAAACATGGTATACAATGTATACAATATCTAAAAAATGGGATACCAAAGCTTTCGCTCGATTTCTTCATCATTTCATGCAAAATTCCCAAAATTTATTTTCCCTTCCTCTTCTTCTTCTTCTACTTCTTCTTTTATTCTTCTTCTTTTTCTATTAACATTGCTCCAATCTCTAATTTTATCAACTGAGCATGAATAATGGCAATCTCCACTGTAATACATTAACTCATACCGCTCTATTTACTTTCTAGTGGCTTCTTTGTTCCTGAGTCTTGTGAGAGATTACGACAACTCTATAGGGTTCGTAAACAGTGAAGCAATGGCGGAGATGCTCGGAAACCATATCCATGTTCTTGACTGATTTACACTTTAATCTTGAAGAAGTTATTGGAGATGTTTCGTTGTTTTGGTAAGGCAAGAAGATGGGCGTTTTGTTGATTTTGTAGACGATGAAACATCCTTTGATCACCAGGCTTATCTTCGAGTTTGCTTTCACATATGTTGAGACTAATCACCAACCTTTGATCGTTTTTCTTTTTTCTATCAATATAGACGGTGAAACATCCTTTGATCACCAAGCAATGATTCAACTAGGCAACAATTTTCTACCTAGAACACCATCGACCGCCATTTCACAACCTTTGATCGCCAGGCTTTGTTCAATCAAAGAGAAATATGACTCATAGATCTAACAGTCTATTTAGTTTTGATTCTACAACTATGGTTTTGCATCAGAGATGATGAAGAAGACGAAGAAGAAGAGAAACTACTTTGACCATTTTCTTTGCAATACGATGTTGGGATACAATCTTCGTCTAGTGCAGTCCCTTTCCATTTAGTTTAGATCGCAATCTTCAAACAAGGCTTCGCGGTGAAAATCGACTTTGCTGGCAGCTTCTTAAGATCTACTTTGCTCAAATGGAAACTAGCCACTAGAGTTAGGGTATGGTTATTAGGAACTAACTCTCCTACAAAATCAGTGAGAACAATCGCGATCTACTAAGGGAAGAGTAGGCATTAGGAATATTCTTAGGGGTTTAGATCTCGAACAATCTGTTCACTTTTGGTTCTGCAACTAGGGGTTCTGCATCAGAAATGAAGTAGAAGACGAAGATGAGGAGAACCCTCACAACTGCTTTGACCATTTTCTTTATAATTGATAAATTTGATAATATTTTAAATATATATTATATGCAAAACTTTATAAAATACTAATATCTATAAAAGAAAATAAGTTTATTTTTCTGCTATTTTATGTAATTTCCTCCAACTTTTTTAAAAAATTTGCCTTAATGAATGAGAAAAAGATGTTGAAAAAGCCCATGGCCCCAATCACAAGAATCTTCGTTCTTAGAAGAAAATATAGAAATGTGCACATGATTTTAAGTCGTGCACATGGAACATGTGTGTGATGTTATTGTTTTCTCTTGTCTTGCAAGTTTGAATCTCTCATCTATTCCATTGTAAGCAAACTATTTTTTCAAACTTATTGGTATAAAAAATTGTAAAATAAATCCGCAAAATGTGCATACATGCCTTATTTTTCTCATGTCATTTTTAACTTTTTTACAACTTATCTTCAAGTTAGCTTTCACATGCCTTGAAACTAATCACCATTTCAAAATTTATATGTGGTGTAAACATCATCCTCTTCAAATTTGAAATAACTCTTTCGTACTACAAATGGGGCATACATGCAATGAGGCTGAAAATTAAACCGTAGCCTAAAGTATGTCGTAACTATCCTGATCAAGTTTTACACCAACTCACGTATCTTTCTTTGAATTTGTCTTGTGTCCTCTACACTTTCTCTTTGTGAACTTACAATAAAATTACCCAAAGAGGCAATGGGAGCACAATGAACTCCAACCAATTTATTCTTTCTCTCAAAATATAAAGTTCTACAATGAAATGATATTTGTCTTTGGCCTATATGTGAAATGGATTTTAACAAATTTTATAAATTATGTTTTCATTTCTTGGGTAAAATAGATATAACGCTTTGTTGTCCTGTATGGAAAATAAAAATATTTATTAATTGTACTTATATATTTACATGTTAGAAATTGACGTATATATGACAATTTTCTACTATATATAAATAAGTTTACAAATTATTCAGCTTCTAAAGAGGAGTGTTTTACTTTATTTTAGAGCAATGTTAAAGAATAAAAATAACATAACAATTATTACAAAGCAGAAGCCACATGACATCTATGACTTTAATATACTCAAATTCAACTTCATTAAATAAGTATAAACCTGATATTAAGGGTTTCTACGTTAGATTTATAGAAATTGTAGTATGATTTTCACTTTGTATGGCTTTCTCTCTTATTATTGTATGTTATGAACTCTATCTCACGTTTGCTGCACACTAGCTACCCAATACATTGTAAGCTGATCTTCATCAAAGAATATGTCATATATGTCTATGAAAAATTGTTAGTTGCATTGGATTCTTCATCCATTGATCTCATATCGTCTGCTCATCCTTTTCAATGGTAAATTTTTTAGCTTCAGTTTTTAAATATATGTTTCTTAATTATAAGCTCTTGCAGGTGTTAACAATTCGATCTGTTATTCCATTTAACATATTTGAATTATGTTGATGCTTAATCAATGACATCAAACGAAACGACCCTGCTTCATTTCATGCTACAGTTCTACATGATATCATCATTAGGAATGGAACTAATTAAGGATTGCTTTAAAAATTAGGTGCATGATATTATATATATATGAGAAGGTGGTGCATGGAAAGGTTACGAAAAAGGAGGATATCTTGGATGGCTAAAGCAAATCTAATAGAAAGAAAGGAGGAGCGCCTTTCTTAAACCCATGATAAACGCCTTTAAGGACCTTATAACTAAAGCATAAAGAATAAAGTTAAGAGCCAAAATAACTACAAAAAAGAGGGAAAAAAATCTTCAAGACATTGCAGCATCTACATGATCGCTAAAAGCCAGCTTTTATGTCATACCTAATTGTACTTGGGAGAAAGTGAAAAAAAAAAAAAAAAAAATTTCTAGTAAGAGATTTCAGCTTGAACCATGTCCTTATAAGTTCTCAATTTTTTTTGTGAATGCATATACGGTATATTTTTCCGGTTGAAAATTTGCTGTGGTAGCATTGTTATTCTTCAGTGAGAAAATACATCTTAAAAAAATCAATGTAAAAAATAAAATAAAATCCATTCTTGTTTAGTTGAACATGAGAATTTTTATCATTATTGGTTATTAGTAATTATAACATGGTACATTTTCAAATTTAGTTATAAAAATTCTGTGACATAGAAGTTTTTTTTTTTTTTCTCTTCTCACCTCACTCTCTAAGAAATTGTTAAGAGAAAATAATGATGAGAATGAAAAAAAATATATTTATGTACTTTTTTCCACCCAAAATTGGAAATATGGTATCATTCATTTAGAAAACTATTTGTTAAGAAAATTTCTATTTTCTCACCAACCAAGTACACCATAAATAAGAATATAAGTATGAATATGATATGAGAAACATAGATCTATGGCGTAAGGAATCAATATCTAAAATTTAAGTTAAAAGAAAATGAGATGTTTAAAATTTGAAAAGAAAAAAAAAGTCTTTCGTCCAGATTGTAGTATATGTACAAAATTAACTTGTTTGTATGAATATTTAATTGTTCACTTCTTTCTATATAGACTTCAATACATTCGTTTTTATTTAATCCTTATAGTTCATACACATTTCAAAATTAATAATTAAATATATATAATCAATGGACGCATATCGCCATCCCTAAGTTTTCTCATATATATATATATATCAATCAAGAAACATAAGCTAGTCTAGTGTATGCCTGTTTGTGCGTAACCAACGGTGCATGAATCATATAAGATATGGGCATGGGATATTGACATAAGTAATATTCATGCATGCCACCAGCGCTTTAGGTCGACCCTAGAAAAATATCCCAAGATATATCAACTGGAGCTCAGACTTTTTGGGCCTTCCGTGTAGATAAGAAAATTTCAATTATATAAAACATAAGTTGTGATTCCAATTTCATTAATCTAAGAACTATACAGCACATATTATAATTAAAAGCTAATAATATTATTGGTTACAAGATCATCAATATAATATTTCTCCATTCTGGAAAACGAATCCTGTCAGCACCTCAAGAAAATCATCTAGAGAGTTGGCAACCGCACATACAGAGAATTGACAACCTTAGGGGCCACAGGAGAGAAGGTAGCTAGAAGCATCAACTCTGACTGGAAAATGATAACAAGCTGGCGCTCTAAACAAGGACAAAATCCTCACAACTATGTATGAAGTTATATTTGGTAGATGAAAGACTTGAACCATCTTATTCACTTGTAAAGAAGTGAAGCAAATAATTAAACCAGCTGATGAGTTTTAGTGCTAGTTGTTGCAATTTGGGAATCCTATGCAGGTGGGGTGAGGCTCATGAGGATGAACATGTGGATGCTTTTGTTTAGTTGTTTACCATTCAAAAGCAAAACAAAACAAAAGTCAAACATCACTGCCAACCAGTGGAAGGATCATCAAAATCTATCCTTCAGGTGCTCCACGCCATTTGATTAATTACTCTCTCTGGCCTTTCCTGTCCTTGATATAAAATTGTCCTTTTCTTCTCCTTCTTGCTTCTCTTGTTCAGGACACAGAAAAAAATATACCAGACCCAAAATAAATAAATAAATAAACTAACAGCTATGACCCTAATTAATAATGTTTCATACGATGATTAGTGTAATTAATGGAGGGAATTAGGTAGTATAGTATACCCTAAGATCTTCCTACAACATGAAGCACATGGGTATGCTGACACCTGGACATTAGGTACAAGACATGGTGGACCCATGACCGAAAATAAGTTGTGATTAATTGGAGATCTCGATGAAACTACTCTATACGTACTCGTTGCAAATGAGTGGCTTCCATTGTGGTTGGAGCCCACCATAAATAAAAAACGATATCCAACAAATTGAAATTTGTCAAATAATTAAATAAACAGATGAGATATATCAATCAATTTATACTCATAATATAATAATTTGTAGCTTATATACTATCTGCCAATAGTATTGGTCCAAAATAGCGCTAGAACAAAAATCTTGTATGATCAGAACCAGATGAGCCAATTCATGCTGTGATCAGATCATCAAAGCGAAGAGGAATCTCTAATTCGTCCCGGACCCACAAATTAATAAATACCATTTTCTTTTTATTTTAAGGTCATCGTCTCTATCAGGTCTCGTGATAGCTTGGTAATATACTTTTTTGGGGAATCTCATGCGGCCACTACATATTTTATATATAGTCCTAAATATTATAATATACTACGTGATACACAGTACTATAAAGGGATCATGTCAACAGCATTTTTGTTTTAAAAATTTATATATATTTATTTTTAATAAGAATTTTTGGGTAATTGTATTATTATAATTATTAAATTGTTTTTTGTTGCACATTTAAAATATTTAATAACTATTTATATAACGATAGTAACTTTTATAATAGTACAAAGAATTCTACTGCAATAATTGAATTAATATTATATATATATAGGTGTAGCTTCTGAATAAATAATGTAATTGCAGGAGTAGACTAACGTTTTCTATATAGATATAGTTTTTATGTAAATATAAGATTAAACATTCTATCTATCTAGATTTTGTGATCTTTTGTCATGGTTTGAACAGTGAGAATGAACATAGAAAATGGAGGAGCATCAAAGAACCAAATGCGTGGACTTCAGTGTCCTTTGTTGGCTCCTTGTTTCAACTCAAAAGGTTGGCTCCAACTAGAGGAGCTTTATTATTATTATTATTATTCTTTCTTCTCTTTTGGTTTTTTGGTAGTCAAAAAGGATGATTTAGCTAGGAGCTGATAGCAGCAAAGAGGAATAAAGAGTGACAAGCACTTGGTTCCAAGTCAGGAATAATAGAAGGTACAGAGAGCAACTTTCTTCTTTCCCGAAGACAAGCAAGAAAGAAAGTAGGTTTTTAAAAAAGCAAAAACAGAGAAGAAGAAATAGAAAAAGAAAGAAAGAGAGAAAACTAATTGAAATTTGAACCCCTTCATCTGCCTTCCGGGTGTAATGGGAAGAGCTCCAGAGTCTTATTTCCTACTTCTTCTTCTTCTTCACTCAATCTTCCGTTCTCCTCAAAGCATTGGATCGCCCAACTACGCTGTTTCCTCTTGTATGGACTGTCTTCTTCCTTTTCTGCTTCTCCCTGAAAACATCACCAACAAAAAAAAAAAAAAGTTCGTTTCACATTTAGTCAAACTTACTTTACAATAGACAATATATAAATTAAACCCAATAAGCTCATATACTTAATAAGATAATAATCAGTCAACCTGTACTTTTTATGAGTTCATATATTGAGTGCTCTTCTTAGCTAAGATATATTACAAAATTACTGAAATTAATTAGCTTTTAACAGTGCTAATGATCTCATTAGTTCTGGGCTTATTGCCTATAACTTGTTCGCCCAGGAAAAAAGTAAGCATGCATCATTCAACCATGCCAAATCAATGAATTAAGACTACACACAATTGCGCTATTTTCTTTTTTTCTTTTCTCTTTGATTTATATTAATACTTACACTAGTATCAGTGAGTGCAGGAGTAGGGGGGGCAGGAGTTCTTGGCGAATGAGAGAGACCAAGGCTATTTCGCTTCTGCTTCTGCCTCTCCCTTGCTTTGTGGTTTTGGAACCAATAGAACACATTCTTGCCTTCAATCTTACCGTACTTGCTTAGCTGAACGGTAATTTGTTCAATCTGTTGCGCGTTTGGTGTACGCATTCCACTTCTATATAGCATCTCTAGTATGCGTATTTGGTCTTGTGTAGGGTTCCACCGGGTACCACCGGAGTGTGCTTCCACCTGATCATCATCATCATGATAAACAATCACATATATTAATATCAAGGCTTAACTTTTTTCCTAATATCGTTAATCATGATCATCAGGATACATTAATTCCTCAGCTCTGTTGCATGCGGTAATATATATATTACATATGATTGATGATAAGTACCTGAGGTGCTGAGTCTGGTCTCCTTGGAGGTTCATTACCACCAGCAGTTAGTTGCTTTCTAGGGCCACTATCAGCTTTGATGAAGCTCTTGAGGTCAAGAGAAGTGATGCTATGTTCATTAGCTGTAGCAGTAGTAGTATTGAGTTTAGGTGCAAGAGGGCGAAGACGTTTGCAACCAAGGGTTAAAGAGGGTTCATGCTCCCAAAACCCACGTGTGAACTGATGCACCTTCATGCTTGTTCCCATGGGCAAGATGAGCTAGAGCCTGCAAAAAAAGAATGGTGATTATATAGAAGGAAGGAGAGAGAGAGAGAGAGAGAGAGAGAGAGA
>JAJIYU010020861.1:0-10249 GCA_030144865.1 Tinospora cordifolia | reverse complement strand
AATCCGGTGAAGTATTTGAAACTATTTTCTGAATTATGATATTCATCGATAAACATAGTAGCATGTTTATCAGGATTTAAATAGTTTTTCTCATTTGCTGAAAATTGAAACATTGGGTTTAGTGTGTAGAAAGAAGTTGGCAACCTCGGACTGCCGGCGGATCAGCCCCTCAGAGAGATCGAGAGTCCCGCGCGCACAGCAGAGAGTTGACGGGAGCGCTAGTAGAAGTGTTGGCCCCACGTGACGCGCGCACGAGTGGACTCGGGTTCCGGTCCGGGGGGTCCGGGGGATGTCACAGACACTATCATAAGCATCAAACAACATAAAGAGTGTGTAAATGGAGGAGGCGATGATTTTTAACTCATATACTTTTAACTGTATTTGCTTGTATATTATATATAAAATGGCCTAGGTGGTAGTGGAATGCATCCTTTATTGATCGTATGATTAAATGCTTATGTTTGCATTAATTATGTGAATAATGAGAATATGATTTGAATGTATATTGTTTACTATGATCATATGCATGTGACCATGATAGATTTAGAGTACATATATGATGTTGTTCATGCATGGAATAATATGCCCATAAATTTACTAGATGGCTATAGTTTATGAGAATATACCATTTTAAAATTTAAGCATGGTAAAGATTTGATTAAATGAATGTTACATATTATATTCATATTATCTTTTAGAGAATCATCATTTAATATGCACAAGTATATTAATGACCAAATACAAGATCATTCTTAACAAGACAATAATACACTTGGAGGGTTGATTGGTCTAAGGACAATCAATGGTGATTCTGGTGTTCACAACTCAATTAAGAGATGAGTGTGTGATCACACTTAAGAAACTTTATCGTGCCTCGCATATCTTCCAAGTTTGTGGGTTGTTGGACATACAGACGTATGGCCTAAATGCCAGTGATGTTCCCACAGGATTGTTGAGATCACTACAAGTGAATGGGATTACAATAGTAATATACGGTAAACCGAATATCGTCCTTAGGGAACGGTTTATAGTTAATAATCTCAAATCTCAATTTAATTTTAGTCTTAACTTTATTAAGGCTTCAAATCAAGGTTTCCATACTTTAAACAAAAATTAAAAGAAAATAAATGATTGCTAATTTTAAAGTTGTATCAAATAAGATTCTAGGATAGTAAAATATTGTATATTCACCTTTAATCTTATTTCAATTATTCTAATTCCTTTTTTGTAGGTTATAGCCCTAATCATCAGAACCCTCTCTCGAGGCACTTTAATACCTATTACTTTTTCCCTAATACCCCTCTCGAGGCATACAGTTAACAAACTAATGTAATAAACACAGTAATTATGTGCAACCTCTTATAGAATCAACAACCTCTCAGTCAATTGATTCTTCTAGGTCTATACTATGATTGTCCAATTATTAAACTTCTCTCTCAAGATGATTCAACAATTTGAATTCAATTTAGAGATGGTCAGTCAATAAAAAAGATTAAAAACATAGAGTATAAAATTATGCCTTGAAATAGATTAATCAAAATAAAGAATCAAAGGCTCCTACAATCTAAATTGCATCCTAGAAATCAAAAGAACTTAGTTGAACATCATATCTAGTTCATAGCACAAAGAATTAAACACATCAAAGATCATACTCTACAGATTTGATCTTATTCTTTTCCTTCTCCCTCGTTCTGCTCTCCATTTTGCTCTGGCTGTCAACAATAACTAAAATCAACAATTGGAATTTTCCAACCCCTAATACAAGAGTATATTTATATACATCTCTCAAGAGTCGTATAAAACACAATTAAAAGACCCCCTGATCACAATATTGCGGTGCAAGACTGTGGTAACACGCTCGGCTCCAAAAATTCATGAACTATCATTATTTTTTTCCTGCACTACAGCAGAAGTGCTTTGCTGCCTTTTTTTTCGTCGTTTTCTTCGTGTTTTGCTGCATCCCTTTGAGTCCTTAGCCATATCCTTCTTGTATATTGCTTGTATGACCCTTTTTGAGTAATCTAAACTGCACAAACCATAGAAAACCTTCCTCGAATATTAAACCACAAATATGAACACATGAAAATCATATTGAAATTCTTTCAAATAGTAAATAACATGCAATTCTAATATAAAGGATCATGCACCCAATTATAAACAATTTATGTCTTATTTTCTATCTAAACTCACACAAAACATATATAATATTGTTAGCATGCAATGCAAATAAAAAATATCCCCAAACTTAAATTATTGTTCATTCCCAAACAATAACCCAACTCTAAAACTGACACACCATACCATAAACAGTTAAGTTCATTTCAGTCATCATTGTGAATTCCAGTTTCCATTCTTATAGTTTGTGATTCAGTAGCACGTTCCTAGGGCCATTCTGGTTGTCTAGATTTTCAGTCCATCCTCCATTCTTCCTCAACTTCACCCTCTCATCTGTTAGTATCTCAATCCTCTTAGACTTTGTAATGATTTGTAGTTACCATCCCACTCGTAGAAATCTTCTCCTAATACCTAAATATAGAAACCCTCTCAATGCTCTCCTCTATCTATCCTCTACTCAAGTCTAACTCCAGTCAGGATCAGTGGTCTTTCTTTTAGGTTGTAACGTGGCCTGGCTCAAGGTATAAGTGTGAAAGGATTTTAATTCTAACTCAAGTGCTCACTCATAGCAATAGTAACAACCTATTTTGTTTAATTTTCTCATTATAGCTTGATCGTTTTTGTTCGATCTTTTGTTTTCTTCGTTCATGCTCACAACCTTTTTTTACAGCTCACCCAAACTTATTTAATAACATGCACTTCAATCAGTATCCATATATACACTCATACAAAAGAAGGAAGTTCAACTTCACTAACAACACTAAAATACTAAATAAATATAACTTTCTTTTTTGTTCTTTTTTTTAAACAGAACCAGAAGAAAATTTGAAAAACATGTATCTCAATGTCAACATCCCCTCCTTTTCATGCCATCAAACAAAATAAGCATTATTATAACTATGAGTGCACACAAATAAGTTCTAGACCTACATAACCAAATAGAGTGTTTATATATATTGTTTAAGTTCATAATAAGAAAACAAGCTATAAGGTTCAAAGTTGGCTGCAAAGGATTATTAAATACTAGGATCGGCCTTTAGGCAAGAACTTAAACAATGATGGCCTACATCATTTCCCTCCCAGTGTCATTCCTAAGCAGTGTTCTAGATAGATTTGATTGTTTTAAGAATCAGTATAAAACTCTCTCCAGTTGTGATTTGCTTTCTACTCTTTACTTTCTCAGTTTTTGGATTCTCAATCTATCTAAGACTAAAGAGTTCTGTCAAGGTCAAATTTTGGACAAACCAAGTACACAGACTGTTTGAAAGCATCCTAGTTTTTTATTTCATCACCCTAAAAGAATTTTCAATCTCATAGGTTACTCAGTGAAATTTTCAAAAATATGGCATGAATCTAACCTAAATGACACTAATATACTCTACATGCTCATGTCCTAACACTAATAAGCTTATAAATCAACACTAACTAAATAAATGATCATAATATCCAAATGAAATGAAAGAATTTTAATGATAACTATGTATGTGATATGCTTATAAATATGCAGTTTAGAAAAAGTATGGCATACAATATATAAGTATAATGAAAAAATAACCTAAAATTGAAGAAGATTTTCTTCAATGCGCATCCCCAAACTTAAATTGTGCCTTGTTCTCAAGAGCACACTTTCACTTTATGCACACACATATGAAGGAGAATATGCTGAAACACAGGCATTTGTACACATACTCGCAATCAAAAAAACTGCATGGAACAAAAATATGAGAAGTGTTAGTCAAATTATTCTACTAAAATGCATGCATTTTTTGACTTCTTTTGTTAAAATAAAATCCATGGATACCTAGGAAATTAAATTAAACTATAACAAAAATAAAAGAAAACAAATAAAAAATAAAAACTAGTAGGTTGCCTCCCACTAAGCACTATGTCTAACATCATTAGATTGACATAGATACTGGTTAATTGAAACCCAATTTGTTGATCTTTGCAAATACTTTGGCTTTGGGCAACCCCTACTTGATGATGTCAGGTGACTGCTTACATTTTAGTATTGGGTGATGTGACAACTTGTCAGGAATTTTTTTTCGGTGCATGAACTGCATCAATTGGTTCTTCAATGGCATAACTCTGCTTCTGGTGTGCTTGTAGTACCTTCCATTTATCAAATTCAACATCTTTACCCTTATCATCAGGAGGGTGGGGCTTTTCAACCTCTATTGTAGTGTTAGCTCGCACCACATTAATTTTTTTTTTTGCAATCATGCACTTCAGCAAGTGGCTTCAAAGATCGATATATGTTGAAGATGATTTTGCCTTCATTTACTTGCAAGGTGAGCTCTCCTTTTTATACATCTATGAATGTGTGGCCTGTAGCTAGGAATGGCCTCCCAAGAATCAGTGGTTTCTCCCCATCTTCTTCCATATCTAGTACTACAAAGTCAGTTAGGAAGATAAATATATCAACATTAACGAGCACATCTTCAATAATCCCTTTTGGATGGGTGATAGATCTGTTTGCAAGTTGAAGAGTGATAGTTGTGGGCTTGATTTTAGGAAGGCCCAACCGTCTGCACAGTGATAGTGGCATGAGATTTATACTTGCCCCAAGTTACGAAGAGTTTTTTTAGCAGTTGCTTTGCCTATAGTGCAAGGAATAGTAAAACTCTTCAAATCTTTCAACTCTTGAGAAAGTTTTCTTTAAAGGATAGCACTTACTCTTTTGTAAGCTTCATTGTTTTATAATCATCTAGCTTGCACTTCTTGAACATGACTTTTTTCATAAACCTGGCATAGTTAGACATTTGCTGCAATACCTCAACAAAGGGAATGATGATGTGAATCTTTTTAACATGTCCAAGAACTGCACAAACTGTTCATCTATTTGCTTCTTATAAAACCTCTGTGGAAAGGGCAACGGAGGAAGTTCAAGCTTTTTGTTCCCTTGGATAGTGATCCTAGAAAGTTTTCTTTTCTTCTTTTCATCATCAATAGGCACTATATAACTTGGCTCTATAAGAACATGCCTTTTTGATGGGTTGACTGATCAAATGGCATGGTGGAGCTATAGGAAATTGGTGGGCTTTGGATTTCTTTGCTGCTTATGGTGAATATGGCTTTGCAGCTTTTTTAAGGATTGATGTAAGTGTCATTAGGAAAAGAGCTTCGCCGCTAACTAGAGAATGCTTGAGTTAATTGTTCACATTTGAGTCTCAAGACTTTTAACTGTTGCATTGATGTTTCCCATTTGTATTTCTAATCCTAAGACTCGGTTATCATTCTGATCTATCCTCCTAGTCAATTCTTTAAAGAAACGAGCCTGCATATTCATTATCTCGTCTAGTTTGTCTTCCAAAGATGATTTCTTCTTAATTAGGCTCTACTATGGGACATAACCTGGTAGGACTTGTAGGACGTTTCTGTTGTTAGAAGAAGAAAAATTTTTGTGATTGCGTATCCCCCAATGATAATATTGAGGAGTATTGTACCCTGTTTTTGCCCTTGGTAATTATTGAAACAGTTTAGTGCATTGAGTTGCTTTATAGATGCTTCTGCAATAGAGGAAGCCTTATGTGCTTTTGCTATAACTAAAATAGATTGGTTTTGAGGCATCTGAAACTGTCCACTACCAAGCTTCTTAGTCAATGAATTCAACTAGTGGGTCATAGAAGCAATCTGGGCTTGTAGAATTGTGATTTCATCAACCTCATGTAGTCCATCCCTTTTTATTGAACCTTTTATGCCATGGCCATAGGAGTTAGCTGCCATACCTTCAATGAGATGAGTGGCCTCTGTTGTGGACTTGCCCATTAACGAACCCCCAATTGCTGGATCAACCAAGGCTTTGGTACGTGGTGTCAAACCACTATAGAACATCTGAATTTGGAGCCATGGAAGATAACCATGTTGAGGATATCTTCTCAATAAATCTTTGAATCTCTCCCATGCTTCATATAGAGACTCAAATCTAACTACTTGAAGGAACTGATTTCACCCCTAAGTTAACTGATGAACCTTTGCTAGATTGAAATACTTTTGCATGAATTTCTGTCCCATCTCTTCCTAGGTGGTGATGCTACTCGATAGGAGACTTTGCAGCCATGTTTCCGCTTTATCCCTCAAAGAGAAAGGGAAAAACCTCAGGCTCAGTTGATCCTCAGTTACCCCATTTATCTTAATAGTATCACAAATTTCCATGAATGAGTTCAGGTGTGCCATTAGATCTTCAGTAGCCAAACCCCCAAATTGTTGTTGTTGTTGTACCATAGTAATCAAAGAGGGCTTCAACTCAAAGTTGTTGGCATTGAAGGGAGTTCTGGCAATCCTGGAGTAATTATTATTCAACACAGGTTTAAGGAAATGCTGCAATGGTGCCTCACCATTAGTGCCAACTGTGAATCTACTGCTTTCATCCATATTAGATCTATGACATCAAACTTCCAGTTTAAATTGCCTTAGTGTTTTTGATAAATCAAGATCACTCAACCCAAGTGAATCTCTACCCATCCACAAACTTGAAACACCACAATCAAAGAAAACAGATCAAATGTAGCCAATTAAACTTGAAAATAAAATAAATAAATAAAAATACCTTAATCAAAATTTAATCAATTTCAATTGGTTTTAAGATTATTAATATCATTCCTTAGCAACAACGCCAAAAACTTGTTGAGATAACTACAAGTGTATAGGATAACAATAGTACCTATAATAATAGTAATATACGATACAGACTGAACATTGTCCTTAGGGAACAATTTATGGTTAATAAACTCAAATCCCAATTTAATTTTAGTCTTAACTTTAGTAAGGCTTCAAATCAAGGTTTTAATACTTTAAAAAAATCAAAAAGAAAATAAACGATTACTAACGTTAAAGTTGTATCAAATAAGATTGTCTCATAGTAAAATATCATGTATTCACCTTTAATCTTATTTCAATTAATCTAATTCCTATTTTGTAGGTTATAACACTAATCATCAAAACCCTCTTTCAAGGCGCCTTAATACCTATTAGTTTCTTTCCTATTACTTCATCTCGAGGTGCACAATTAACAAACTAAAGTAACAAACACAGTAATCACAAGCAACCTCCTATAGAATTAAAAACCTTTCAATCAATTGATTCTTTTAGGTTTATACTATGATTATCTAATTATTAAACCCCCCCTCTCAAGTTAATTTAACAATCTGAATTCAGTTTATAGATGGTCAGTCAATAAAAAACATTAAAAACACAGAGTATAAAAAAATATCTCAAAATAAAGAATCAAAGGCTCCTACAATCTAAATTACATCCTGAAAATCAAAAGAACTTAGCCAGATATTATATCTAGTTCACAACACAAAGAATTAAACACATCAAAGAACATACTCTACAAATTTGATCTTGTTCTTCACATTTTCCCTCATTCTGCTCTCCACTTTGCTCTGTCCATCAACAACAATTAAAATCAACAATTTGAATTCTCGAAACCCTAATACAAGAGTACATTTATTTATATCTATCAAGTTTCGCGTAAAACACAATTAAAAGACCTAAAAAGACCCTCTAGTCGCAATATCGTGGTACAGGATTGTGGTAACACACTCAGCTCCAAAAATCCATGAAAAATCAAGAACTGTCGCTATTTTTTCCCACACAACCATGTTAGTGCTTCACTGTTTTTGTGTTTTTTGTCGTTTTCTTCACGTTTTGGTGCATTCCTTCGAGTCCTTAGCCATATCCTTCTTGTATATTGCTTGTATGTCCCTTTTTGCATAATTTAAACTATACAAACCATAGAAAACCTTCCTCGAATATTAAATCACAAATATGAGCACATGAAAATCATATTGAAATTCTCTCAAATAGTAAATAACATGCAATACTAATATAAATGATCATGCACCTAATTATGAACAATTAATATCTTATTTCCTATCTAAACTCATGCAAAACATATATAAAACATATGTAATATTGTTAGTATGCAATGCAACTAACAGGGATTCACTTGGCAAGAGTTACGAGAATCACCCTAGCGTCGGCCACCCTACCTCGACCGACTAAAAACAATATATTGTTTACATCACCTAATATATGGAAGTCATTGATTATATGATGTGCTTGCTATATTATAAGATTGTCTGTGAATTAGAATGACCCACTCTGCTCAGCCCTTCCGTTTTTCAAATACAGGAAACCGGTATATCAACTGAGGGACTTGGGACAAAACTTATTATCCTTATTTTCTTAATTTTTTTGTGTCTTATGATGTTACTTAAACACTAGTAAGTAAAAGAGCATGAATGTAATTATTTAAGGCCATTTGATCAATGAATGAACCCTAATGTAGGGTACTTTTGGGCACACCATTACTATATTATGTTTTTGTTATTGATGCTCATGATACTCATGATACTAATGATACTATAAAAACTAGTTTTAAAACTAGTAAACTAGCACGATAAAGAAACAACTTTGATAATACTAATAACCTAAAATATGGAGAAAGTTATTTTAATAGTTCTGAAACAGATAATACAAGTATAAGTTGATAGTGGGTAAGTTTTGTCTCAAGTAAAGTTAAACATTGAACGAGAGGTAGGTTATCTTGCTCTAGGAAGGTATGATTTTTTTAAGCAGACCTAGTTTGGCCACCCTGACTGGAAGTTGTTCTACCAGCTCAAACAAGTACTCAAAGACGATGAACAAGTTTTCAAATATATCAACTATTTTTTTAAAAAAATATCTATTCAAAAGGATTTTTCACTCTCACATGTACATATATGTATAAAGAAATGATTTTTTTAAACAAAGTTTTTTTAATAATTTTGTGAATTTAAGATTAGATAATGGTAAAATAACAAGGTTCAATATAAGATATTCTACTTATATTATATGGATATATAATCTAGTCTAAATGAATTGTGTTTATGAGTTTGTTGACTAGAATTGGTGGCCTCTCACGAAAGACAAACGTTGATAACAAATTAAAATTTAGAAGCTTTTTAAGGTTGTTTGTTAATTAAAAATAATATCAAAGAACTTGTTTTGTTAATAAAAAATAATAAAGTGAGATAAGTTACTAGAGCTTGTTAATAGCCGTAACCAATTTATTAAAGGAGGAGAAATTTATTTTCGAATCAAAGATCAATACAAATGAATCCAATCGGAGATTATACATTGGGCTAGAGATTTCTCATCATTGTATTTGTGACGACCCACATTTTTGACATCTGATTGACGGATCCGACATTTATGTACTCCATGTATTTTTTAAAATTTTAATGAGAAAATACAAGATTTTTCCCAAATTTTTTCTCAATTTCGGATTAATTATTAAAGAAAATAAAAATAATTTGAGAAAATAAAATTTTAAGGAGAAAACACATGAAAGTATTGAGAAAATGTGTTTTCTTGATGAAAATAATTTATAGGATTGATTTATGAATTTTTGGAACAATTATTGGATTTTTTGAATGATAAATGAAATTTTTGGGAGAAAAATATGATTTTTGAAAAAATTATTCAATTTTTGGAGAAATTAATTGAATAAATGTTGAAATTGTGTATAATATTGGTATTTTGATAGAAAATGATGAATTAGATAATTTATAATTGTAGATGACGAAAAATGCAAAATTTCGATATATAACACTTATATATAAATATGTATATGTAAAAGAAATTAAAAAAAAAACAAAACAAAACAGAAAATAAAAAAAAATCGGCGCACGAGCTGAATTAGGCCCGTGCGAACCGATTTCGGGTTGGGCCTGAGGCGCGACTCGGTCATGCTTGGGTTTGGCGCGACTCGGTCACGCCTAGGTTTGGCGTGACTTGGTCACGCCTGGGTTTGGCGCTTGGGCTGGCCCAGGATGCCTGGCGGCCCAGGCGCCTTCTCCTTCTTCTTCCCACGGTTTTTGGAGCATTCTAGGCAATTTTCTGCATTTTTTTGAGGTATTTTTCAGCCAAAAAAATACCTCAAAAACAAGTCAATAACAAGTGCCAACTGGTTTTTTTCTGCATTTTTTTGGGAATCCATGGTTTGATGATCCCTGGTTTTGAGCAAGCCAATAATAAGTGCCAACTGGGCATTCAACATGAAGATTTGGAGGCCACGTGGGTGGCCACGTGCCCTATTCTCATGCCATGCAAGCAGCTTCTCATGCAACAAAAACCCAGATTTTTG
>JAJIYU010020860.1:0-10261 GCA_030144865.1 Tinospora cordifolia | reverse complement strand
TAGAAAGCTAAGGAAACAAGATCTCAAGGGGTTTTCGAGATTTACCTTAGCACAAAGCCCTTTCCAAGCTTGCTTCAACCCAAATCCACCCTTGTTGATGTTGCTCTTGGCAGATCTGAGCTCAAAATCAGTGGAGAATGGCTTGAAGGGGCTCAAACCACCCTTAGAACTCAATAGAACACTTAAGAAATGAAGTAAGTAAGTTAGATGAGAGCTAGAGAAGAAAACCAGTAATTTGCGGCGGAAAAATCTAGATCTAGGGTTTTCTGCGCACATTCGTTTATATAGAAATCGATGAATGACCGCGGTCACTGTAGCATGACCGCGGTCACTGTGCAATGATCATGGTCACTGTGTGATTACCGCAGTCGACAGTCCAGTGTACTCTGTTCCTTTCTGGGCTTTTCGCGTGATGACTGCGGCCACCCTTTTACAGACCGCGGTCACCAGGTGCATTTTTTTCTGTTCGTTTCTGAGTTTCCATTGCGATGACCGTGGTCACTGTAGGACCAACCGCGGTCACCAGAATGGTCTATTGTCCTTTGTTTTTTGAGTTTGCCATGCAATGACCGCGGTCACTATAGGCCGACCGCAGTCACCAAAATGGAATTTCTGGTATTCAGGGTTTTTCTTCGCCATTTCTTGCGCTTCTCGGATTGGTTTCACTCTTACACTTATTCACACTTATAGTACATGGTTTTTGGACATTTTGGCCATTTTTAGTCCTTTCCTAAGTTTGTTGTTCCACTTTCGCTGTTCACTAGCGACGTGGACGTCTCATAGACTTTTAGGGTATTACAGTTGTATAGTTGAACGATATCTTGCCAATGAGTGTACCATATTTTGTAGCAAATATATTGAGAAAGCACGTGAGGTGGGGATTCGATCGACACGCAATGAAGATGTTGAAAATGAAGATGAAGAAAATAAAATTGAATTGAAGGGCTACCCAATTCTTAGTAAAAAGAAAGTTGTGCTTCCGTCTGATATCTTGGATATTGCTCACCGTTATGTTTTATTAAATAGTTTAGAAGTTCAACCTTATATAGAGTAATTATATTGTTCTTATAATCCATGTAATAAATTATGAATATCTTAGTGCTTCGTTCAAGTTGGAGCTAACTCTATATTGTTTATTAGAATGCACTTGAATGAACTTCGACATTCAGATAGAAGATTATTAAGGTATGAACATTTGTTGTATAAAAAACACGTGGATGAATTTAATAGATGGATTCGTGATAAGGTGAATAAGCATTTTTCAACATGCATTTCCATTTATCTTAGCAAAGTAGTACTCATTATATTCTTTTTGCTATATGATCAAATTAACGAGCTTGCGGACATAACAATGTTTCTAGTAAGCTAAAATGGCTCACACTGGGGCCCAGGGAGCAAATATTATCGTGTCAGGGATATGTAATAAACGGTCTCCATTTTCATACAAAAGATGCACAGAAATCCCAAAAAAATAGTGGTGTTTCAGTTGAAGCAATAGCTCTTTCTAGGTCTAGTGCAAAAGATCAATCACAACAATCTGGGGAGGTCACTTATTATGGAGTCTTAAGATATATCATAATTCTTGATTATCATACATTTCATGTGCCTATTTTTAAATGTGATTGGGCTAATATTGTCAATAGTGTCAAGAAAGAAGAAGGATTTACATTAGCCAATCTTTATGAAGGGCAATCTCAATTTGATAAAGATCCATTTATTCTTGCATCACAAGCAAAACAAGTTTTCTATTCTAGAGAAAATGAAACATCTAACTGATATGTCATTTTGAGAACTCCTCCAAGAGGTTTTCATGAGTTACAAGCATATGAGAAAAGTATAAACTTGACACATGAGCCTATGAACATGTCAACATTTGGAAATGGAAACGTAGAACACTGTGCTAGGATTGACCTAAATGGCACTATTTTGTGAATAATGTAAGCATTAAGTTTTATACTGTAACTGATTGAATTTTGTGATATGATAGTTATTTATTGCATCTAAAGTAATCAGTTAATTCCTTTTCATTTTGTATCAAAAAGCATATTACATTTTTTATAGCCACTATGACCAAAAAAAAGACTTTAGAAGCAGGTGAAGTAAGTATTCGCTTTTCAGTTACTATTCTTTTCCTCCCAGCTACTATTCTTCTTCTTTAGTATAAGGTATCTACTTTTAATTCACATTTTCAACTTTCATCTCTTTCACGTTCATGATTTATAATGTTTTTTGATTACTATTATAGCTTTTGGTTTAAAATAAACAATGTTGATCACTATTATAGCTTTTGGTTTAAGATTAATAAACAATATGAAATTTCATCGCTTTCACGTAAATAAGCTTTTTAAGAAAAATTAATATATAACTAGGTCTAGGTGTTCAATCCCCTAGTGGGACTAAGTGTTCTATTGATCATATAAAACTATGCATAATATCCTTTTTAGTTTTGTTCCTATATGCCTTTGTTAGATATGGAGTTGCTTTAACTATTACAGTTACTCTTTAGCTCTTATTCTTATTTTTTAAAAAAAATAATCTAATTAACTTCATTTATTTTTTTTTATGTCAGTATATATATAAAGATTAGAACAATGGAGAACTTGAATTTATATGCTTAGATTGTGTATCAAGATGAGACGCGATGATCCTTCAAGAAGAATTTTTGCTTAAGAACTTTTTATTTTTGTTTATTAGGATTAATAACGATAAGTAGTGTAAATAATAATTACATTTTTTGATGGATTGTATATATGTGTGTGTGTGTGTGTTTGGCATTATGAAATTTATCATTCTTAAGAGCCATTTGAAATGATAGGACAAATGTTTAATAATGTTTATTTAATATTATGAATTTATAGATACAGGTAAATATATGCAATATATATTGTAGTAAAATTTTTTTACGATTAAAAAAAATTGACACATATGACAACATTCAGTTCTCGTTATAAGATATATGATATAACAACATGCAGACGATTGTTGTTGAAATACTGCAGCTTTCACAACGGCACATACATGTTGTTAAGTAATGGACATATAACAACAACCACCTGACTGTTGTTGAAAGGTTAAAACGGTAGAGTTTTCTACAATATTCGCTTGTTGTTATAACACATCTACAACAACAGACATTATGACCATTGTCGAATATGTATTAAAAGATCGAAGCATTTAACAATGTGCGAACGTTGTTGTAACCTCAGCTTTAGAACGATACACAACGCATTACAACAACACGCACGTAACCGTTGTTAAAGGTTAGGTTTTCCATAACGTGCGCCTATTATTATAACATTTCTATAACAAAAGACATAGAGACCGTTGTCGAATATGTGTTAAAAGATTAAATCATTTAACAATGGGCAAATGTTGTTGTAACCTCACTGTTAGACCGATATACAATGCTTTATAACAACAGGCTCGTGACCATTGTTAAAAAATAGTCGGCCGTTTAACAATACCTTGATCGACAACATCACCATAAACGTTGTCGTATGGGTATAACAACGAACATTGTACGTTGTTGTAGGTGCGAATTCTTGTAGTGTTTACTCCTTAATATTTTAACCTTAATACATACATACACACATATATAGGCACAAGCAAACACACACACACACATATACATATAAATCAAAATATAACATTGAAAAAGAAAAATTCTCAAAAAAATGTCACACACACACACATATATATATATAATTACTGATTATTATTATTATTATTATTATTATTATTATTATTATTATTATTATTATTATTATTATTATTATTATTATTATTATTATATTCACTTTTTATTTATTAAATTCATTCTTAACTATTTTTCAGAGTATTACACACCCACACCCACACACACACACACATATATATATGTGTGTGTATATATTCTGAGATCTATTCTAGATAATTAATATAAAAAACTTTTAATTATTGTTTTGGCAGCAAATTATACATTTGGTCAAAAAATAATTACTAAAATATGTGATATCTCAAATGATATATAATTTTATGAACCTTTTCAATTCTTATAAAGTTCGAGATATTTCAAATATTTTTTTCTCTTCATACTAATTTATATATTAAAGTTTTATTATATTTTATTATTATATGGTTTTCTTAAAATAACTTGTAGCTCCATTACCTTTTTAGATATTACATTTTTTTAGCATGATGTTCATATTCAAAAAGTTTTATCTCCAAAGAAAGTAGGTACTTTGTTTAACTCTACTATGAATTAAAAGTACTTTTCTTGTTGAACATTTATTATTATATTAAAAGAAAGATTTTTTGAACTTTTCTATTCCATTAAAACATAAAATTTGAAGTAATTAAACTAATTGAAACATTTTTAATTATATATATATATATATATATACACACATATAACATTAAAATTTCTAAGTACCGAGTGTAGTCCATATTTTGTCCCTTATATGTGTATATATATATATGCACTACATACGAAATATAATTTATTTAAAAAAACTATAACTAAAAGTAAATACACTTATACTATAATATTCAAATAAAATTATATAAATAAATAAATAATTCATTATAGCACAAAAATATTGAGTAAATGAAAGGTGATATTTAATGTTGAACAAATTTAATAAACAAAAAGCACATAAAAGTAAATAAAAAAAAAGTCTAAAATTATCTTTTATGGCATGATAAAGTAAACCACTATTAGTGTGTAAGTGACACTTAAATGATTAGGCAATATATATATATATATATATATGTGTGTGTACCTAGTTAAAAACATACTCGTTAATAAATAATTTTTTTATGATTTAGAAAAAAGAAATTTGTGTGAAAATCTAACTCTTGCCCTTTTACTTCTTAATATTTTTTCCCTTAATACACACACACATATATATATATATACATAATTGAAAAAGAAAAAGTCTCAAAAAAATGTAATATATATATAGCACGTGCTTCTACACACCTATAACCACCTGATCATAGAACACTCTCATGCAACACTAGAAAGAACGCCCTTGAAGAAGACTTGAGAAATTTGCACTATGATGGAGAAGATAACAACCTCTTTTCTTAACAAATCTCAATCATTAGGAAAACGAAAGCTAGTAAGGCATTGTCACCCAATAAATTACTTCCACTTATCATCATCAAACGTCTAATTCTCCTAATTTACACCTGCTTTTACTATTGTTTCTATTGTCTGTATCTGTCGACTTGAAAAGTTTTGTACTCTTTGTCTATCATCTTTTATTCTTTTTTTTTTTTTTCTCTCTTTGTGTTTTTGCTTTCCTTATCGTTTACAGGTTGGTCATTTGTTTCATGACACGTCTCCCCTTATTCAAAGGGTCGTTATAAGAAATAAAAAAGAAAATGAAAAAGGAAAAGAAAAAGAAAAAGGGAAAGAAAAAGGAAGACATTGAAAACAACTGATAATATGTATACATTGCATCTTCGTTTCCTAGCTAATTGATTGCTTCATGTCACATGTAATTCCAATACTGTTGATGATGCTTCCTACCTACTTTCTAGTTAGTCAACCTCGTATCAGATATCTACCTTTGCCAAAGAATTGAAGCTTCCAATTTTGAAAATAGACTATAAAATAATATACTTGTTAGTTTTAAGCTCTTGTTGAAAGCATCAACTTCTATTATTTTTATTTTTATTTATTTATTTATTTTTATGTTTATCATTGTCTTATCTAGTAGTTATCTTCTTTACGTAGATTTCTTAAATTGTTATGCTTACCGTTAGTAGACTTGAAGAATAAAAACTTGCATCATCAAGTCACTATTTTCTTTTTACACTAACTATTTCATGTTATTATTATTAATGGTTTGTTAGATTCAGAAGTATAGTTTTGCATAAAAAGTTCCCTTTTGTCTATATTATTTTACTTTATTTACTTAGATTACTTTTTCATGTAAGTTACTATTTTAAATTTAGTTAAAAAAAAAACCCTCAACTAATATATCAAACACAAAAATTGTTTTAATTTTCAATTAAAACTTAAGAAAATAAATTGAAACTTAAAGAAGCACTATTTTGAATGATAATCAAACTGAGTTTGCATTAACTTTTCTATGCCATAAATTTTATGGAGAATCATCTATTCTCAAAGCACACAAGATATAACTTAAAAACATAAGTGTACATTCAAGTTAATTTCAGTGTTGTGAGTCTAATTACATACATTCACATACACACACACTCACAAACACACATACCTATATACATACACACATACATACATACATATATATGATTTTAACTATTACATATTCTTAAATATATATAATAGGATTAACTATTGATCTTACAATTAAACCGTTTCGTGGAGGCCCTACTAACAAACATCTTTCCAAAAGAAAGCATGGAAGATTTTTGTTCCTACATAGCTTTGATGAGTCACACAAGACATATTATTCTTTGACAAGCACATGTTAAATGAAAGCAAGATAAGAAAGTGACAATTTCATCACCCACCAAAACTTCTTTTCCTTTACCAATTTCAAATATCTATAAAAAGAAATAAAGAATAATGATGATAATGACATCAGTAAAGGTATAAAATTAATTAATTAAATAGTTAGAAATATTATAATTATATTAAAAATCCTTTTTTTTTTCAAATCTATCAAATGAGTCTTTCTGTTTTAGTAGCTTAAAATTATTTTTTATTTAATAAAATTAAATTTAAAATATGTGTTATTAAACTCCTCTAAAATTATTTTCCTTTTTTCGTTTGAAAACATTAAGAAATCTTGTAAACAAGGCCAAGGAAAGTTAAGTGAGAGAAACGCGGTGTGTTGTGTTGTTATTGTCGGTCTTCTATGCCGACAAAAATAACAAAATAACGGTGGCCGTTGTTCCTGTTGAGCCCTTCACCCACTGACGCGTGTCGTCCCGAGAAATTATGCTGAGAAAGTGAGAGGAACGCGGTGTCACCAAATACCGACAAAAAAAAGGGTTTCTGTGAGATTGGTATTTGACGGCGTCGGTTAAAAATCCGACACCTGTCCACGCGTGTACCCTCGTTTGTGCCACTCACCGTCACCACACACCACGTGTACGAGTAAAACACTGACTGCAGCTCTCGTTGACTCGTCACTTTCGTCACTTTGATTAATTTCAGGTGCTTTTGGCCTCACACGCAACTCAAATTCCATTCAACTACTTCCTCCTTCGAACTTTCCACGTATCATTCCTAGCCATTATTAGTATCCTTCTCATTATTGCCGTTAGAGACATGCGCAGGTATTGCACATCAAAAAATGAATAAATACATAAATAAATAAATATTAAGCACAGGAAATTAATAATTCCAAAGACTATAATTCTAATACATTAAGTCAATAATTTCATATAAATCTTATTTTAAATATTAAATATTATAATACATATTTAAAATTATTAAATAAATAATATAAATATACAACAAATTATATATATATATATATATATATATATATATATATATATTAAGACATGTATTTAATATATTAATGTAGTGTTTGTATGATTTTTCTTTTAAATTTTAACATTTATTATAAGCTGAATCACCCTCATTTACCTTCATTTCAATTTATATTTTAATCGTTATAGACAATATAAAAAACAAAAAAGAAAAATTGTCAGTTAGGTGGCACATAGTTTCGAAGCGATTAAGATTAGAAGTTTTTGCTTATTATTGAAGATGATTTGTTGTTGGCCCATGACGTGCATGGTTATGGTGCAGCCATGAGCAAAGTGGCAAGTGCGTGTAGTTACTTGCCAAGTGGTTCTTGGCTGGCCAAGGCTTTGAACCATAAGGACAAAGTTACATACAAGTCACTAATTGTAAGATACGTGAAGCTTTTTGTTGTGAGTCTTTGAAAATAATCCATGGTTTTGGAATCCCGGAGAGTAAAGTAGATAATGATCATAATGATCATTCAGTGTACCTTTAATCATAATCACAACTTCAATTTGTAATAATAATAATAATAATAATAATAATAATAATAATAATAATAATAATAATAATTATTATTATTATTATTATTATTATTATTATTATTATTAAACATTAAATGTTATAATATATATTTTACTATCTTTTAATTTTAAAATGTATATCACATGTTTCATTCAATAATATAAGTGTACACATATGTTTTAACATTTAGTATTTAAAATGAGATATGTGACATTTTCTTAAAAAAATAATATTTTATGAAGGTAAGGTACAGATACCTGTCTCTTTTATTACCATATTGCATGTATATACTTGGAACAAGACTGACTTCAATGAACTTGACCAACTTTAAAAGAAATTTGTACAAGGAAGGAGTATAAGGAATATTCCGAATTGCATCATCTCAGGTGCTTATAAGATATTTTTTGTAATTAATAATAAGGTGCTTCTATAGTTTTTTTTAATGAGTATGTTACTTACTTTAATATAAGCTAGCTTAATTTATGTAGAGAATAATAGAGTTGAAATTAATATGGAATAAATGGATCATTCTTATAAGGATAATTAATGAGTATTACTCTTTTTCTTTTTATTTTTTTATATTTTATATTTATATATATATATTTTTTGAGGTAGATATGATTGCTACATGACAAGCATTTGAAAACACTACAAAATGACTATAGGTTAAACAAGAATAAAAATGCATACTATAATTCAAGGAGGAAATTATAGAAAATGTCAGAAAAATAAATTTATTCTCATTAATGTATGTGCCTTTTTTATAAAGTTTCACGTATAATATATATTTTTAAATATTATCAAATATACTTGAATATATGTAGAAATTAACACAAAACTGAAAACAAGATCAGAGAAGAAAAAACAACGCGATGGCTTTTGAAACCTTAGGATCGGTCTCCTAATCCTCCAATCAAGAGCATTGCCACTGATTTTCGTGCTACTGCTACTCCATTATTTTGCTGCGACAATCTCGAATAATGAAGAGGAAGAAGAAGGAGAAGAAGGTAAGTAGCAGGTATGTTCTTTTCAATTTGTAACTTTTCTTCTTCTAGGGACGCCATTAGAATGATTTGCATAGCGACAATCAGAACAAACAAGGAGAAACAAAGCTACACTACACTTTGTTCTTCCAACTTTATCTATTTCTTTGAAATTTTTGGTTGAAATACGTTTAATCCATTTGCATTTTCAGTGAATAAGTCCCATCATTGATCATACCCAGTTCAGGAAATCCATATCTGTTGTTCTTTTGTACTAGTTTTTGTATTCATTATTCATTGTTATTCCCAAATTTGTTTGGCTGACATTAAAAAAAAGATACAATCAATTTGTAATAGCAAGGGTGATCATGGCTAGACCAAGCAGCAGCAACGACATCTGCATCTCCATCGTTCCTACAAATTTGTGACCCAAGGGTATTCGCTGGCGAAAGGGAAATATATCGCCAACGAGAATTTCACCGTGGATGGGTATCAGTGGGCAATATATTTCTATTCAGGTGGGAAGAATTCGGAGGACAATTCGACTTATGTTGTCATCATTAGAGGAAGATGATGATTGTTGTCGTGGTTCTGTTGTTATGATAGCTATTGTTGTGGTTGTTTTAGGTGTTGATAGCATCTTCATTGCTGACTTCTTTATCTTCCTCTTCTTCTTCTACTACTTTATGTTTCTGAATAGAACTCATGTTTTGCCACCAAGAATAATTAAATGTCAGAAATTTTAATTGAAATGAAGAAGAAGAAAAAAGCAACGAAAGCTTGTCGTCGCCAATTATAGGTTTTGGGTTTCTATGTGTTAATTATGGCGACGGTGAGTGCAGCAGTAGGGTCTGTGCTTATCATAGCGATGATGGCGACCTTCATGTTGTCTGACGTGGTATGCAACAGAGGGCAAGAAGCAACAATGTACAATTTTTAGAGTTTGTATACCAAGGTATACCATTTTTAGAGATTGTATATAGTTGTATACCAATGGTTTTTGAGATATTTAGAGATTTTTATATCATTGTAACACCCCCAACCCCCGTATCTTTAAGCATTGGACAAGACCACCATTCTTTTGACAGTGGATTAAACCAAACGGCGGGTCAGGCCGGTGTTACATTTACAAGTGACACACACTTGACTTTCTTTCTATTTTAATTATTTCATGCCTTGATTGTATTTAACGGAACATAACTTAAATTTAAGAATTTAATAAGGCAATAGTATAGGAAATAACTGAAATTCATAAACTCAATTAATTAAATAAAATTGAGTACATAATTTGATTTTGAAGAAA
>JAJIYU010020859.1:0-10253 GCA_030144865.1 Tinospora cordifolia | reverse complement strand
TTATTGGTGTTCATATGTTAAATTCTTCTGCATTACTTATGATTACTCTGATAGTGTGTAATGTAGGTAGTATGATTGAGGCTTAACAGTGTCTTGGCAAGCTCGGCTTGCTAGCGGGTTTGTTGGGATGCTGTGCCGGTCGGTTCGCCCTTCATCCTAGGGAAGGGGTCCCGACAAGTTTAAATACATGCAATTCAAAACTATATCAAGACTAGGGTTCAAATAATCAAATACAACCCTATAGTCATCACTCGAGCAGGTCATGAGTTAGGCGTACCAGCCACTCAAGGGGGTCAAGGGTTAGGTGCATTCATCGAACACCCTAGCCCTACGCTCGGTCCTCCAGTACAGTGTTCGAGCGGGTCTGAGGCTAGGCGCCCTGACCCTGACGCTTGGACCTCGAGCCTAATCTAATCACATCATGTACCCTACGCTAGGACCTCGAGCTTATGGTTTCCCTATCAATGTACCACTACATATATTTCAAATCAATCATAATAGTTCAACACGAGAAACCATTCAGTCGATGACAATTTCAATCATTTTCCATGCAAGGAATACAATTAAGATAACAACTTAATTAAACTACTTACCTCGGGTCCTGCACACCGATGTCCCCTCAACACTCGGCCCAGTCCCCTGATCTACGCTCAAATCTGCGTTATGTTAGACCCAATTTCAGTTTCTCATGAAATATTGCTTAATTGTAGTCCTATTATTCCTAATCGATCTTAGACAATTCGAATTCGAATCTGTCAAACCTAGTCAACCGGTCAAACTTGGTCAACCTAGTTAAAATTGGTTAATTTAAGTTTTGGTCAAAATCAAGTCAATTGGGTCCCCATTTTTAATACTTAGTCAATTTTACGCCCTTTTTAGTTCAATTTGCATAGCAAATTTGTCAATTTTTCTGCGGTCAATCCAACCATTGGATTTATGCAAAACTTTTCAGATTTGATTTGAACCCTTCATATATTCACCAAAATTTTATGTTTCTATTTTTTGACTTCATTTGACACATTTTCTAATAGAAATAACAGGAACCTCCAATTCTGGATTTTCTTTTCTATCTATAGAGTGGAGTTTCTGAATTTCATGTGATCAATCTGACCGTTGGATTTGTGTGAAAATTTTCAAATTTGATCTATATCATTTAAATGTTCCCCAAAATTTTGGTTTCAATTTTTTTGATCTCCTTTACCATGGTTTTTGAGAAGAGTCACAGAGATGCTTCTATCTGGTCCTCTTTGTTCTACCGGCGCAGCAGGATTCACGATTTTCCTGCTGTCAATCCGTATGTCAGATTAAAGCAATATTTTCCAATTATGATCAACACTTCCTAAAGTGTTACCAGAATTTTATTTCGTGAATTTTAGACTTTGTTTGATCTTTTTTTCAAGGGTGACATCAAGAACTTTTGGTTTCCCCAGGTTGTATGTGACAGACAACCAAAGTTCCATTTACTTGACTACCTTAGGCTTACTGATTTGAGACCAAAATTTTATAAAACATTTCTAATTGTCTCATAATCATACTATCAAAATCTTAGGTAAATCAGACATGTCTAGGTATTTTTAAAAAAATCCTAATAGAGAGCACGAAATCATAGTATTATAGCAGACTTTTCAAAAATTTTCTAAGTATCAAATCATGCATATCCGATAGCTCAGTTCATCATCATTTTTGACATGCTTCAAGTGCTCATTTGTTATTCTTCATAAAGCAAAAGTTAAAGTAGACATTGTAAGCTTTAAAACTAGCTATGATACCTTAAGATCGGAGTTCGGATGACCCATGAAATTGCCTCGCAAACTTGGCTAAAACACATTTTGTCTAATTTTTCTGGGTCCAACTTTGTCGAATAGCAAGTTTCTCGGCTATTTCTTCATCGAATGGTCTATGCTCTCGATCAAATGCCTGCACCTTCTTGAAGAAGGTACTTAGAGCTTTCCAAGGACTCCAAGATCGTTCAAAATGGAGCTCAGATGAGAAAGATATGATGGATGAAAGATGACTTGTTCAAACTGATTTCTGCACCAAAAACCTGGTTTTGTGTTGTTTTGGAGAGGATTTGCACGAATCAAAACGTGTCACGTAGTCACCCACATGGCCGAAGAATGGCCAAGTATGGTGGTTG
Organism: Tinospora cordifolia; assembly: GCA_030144865.1. NCBI lineage: Eukaryota > Viridiplantae > Streptophyta > Magnoliopsida > Ranunculales > Menispermaceae > Tinospora > Tinospora cordifolia. The sequence goes on along the minus strand of JAJIYU010020859.1, from coordinate 8,116 downwards.
CTTGGCCAGAGTTCATGCGGTGCAGGTGATGGCGTGTTGGCGGCAACCACTGGTAGCCCAAATCAGGATGCAAAACTGGTTTCTGTCATTTTTGCAGGTAGTTGGTGGCTAAAGGAAGAAAGGAGAAAGAAAGGAAAGGGTGAGGGAAGGAGAAGAAGAAGAGGGTTGGGCCATGCATGACCCGACCCACTTGGGCCTGGGCAGTCCAGGCCCAGCGCCTGGTGCTCAGGAGCTTAATATTTTTTTTCTTTTTTTTTTGGTCTCCTTTGTATATATATATATACTTAATCTTCATCATTTTTTTCTAAAATTATTAAAATCATTTGATTCATTATTCTTTTCCAAGATCCTCGAATTATACATAATTTTCATTATTTATACAATTATTTTCTAAAAATTAAATAATTCACCCATAAATTGCATTTTTCTTTCAAAAGTTATATTAATTACTCCAAAAATTCTATAATCATTCTGAAAAATCATATATACTCTAAGAAATATATTTCCTTATAATTTCACGTATTTTTCTCTCAAAATTATATTTTTCTAATTATTCAATTTTTCAATAAATAATCCAAAATTGGCAAAAATTGAGAAATTTCGTGTATTTTCATTAAAAATTCCAAAAAATACATGTATCAGTCCTGATAATTTTTGCGTATCAAATTATGGCTTGTTACATGCACCTTCTATTTTCTGTGCATTCGTTCCCTCTCTATCACACGAGCTTTCAACATGATGCCCTAATTTCTTTCATTACCCTCAATCCCAAATGCAAATCTTTTGCAATCTCAAATGTCATTAAATAATTAAAATTTAGTGTTTCCTTAATTTCAGACCCATCTTGCTCAAATTGTTTGAATTTGGAGATACTTTTTAGGAAGTTGAGTAATAGGGAAGAAGGAAAGTCTCCTAATACCTTCCTTTATTGAAAAAAAAAAAAAAAACACTTGCGACTCTTATTTGGCATGTGATTTTTTTGTCCTTTTTATTTGTTCTTTTTTATAATAAATCTTTCTTTTTGCCAAGAAAGAAAACACCTCATGTTTTTTCTTTAACCCTGTTATTCTTTTTATTTCACAATTTTAATAAATTTTCATTTTTGGGCAAGAAAAAATGCACTATAATGTTTTTTATTTAATTTTTTTTTCACTTCTCATTTCTTTACTTCTTCGAGTTTTGTTTTGAAAAAAATTGGCCTCTTTCTTTAAAAACATTCCAATTTTTATTCTTCTCAAAATATTTTCCCACTATTCATATTTTAAATAATTTTTTATCAAATTAATATGGTAAGTGATCCTAAACTTTTATAAACTCTCTTACCTCCTTAAAAATTTTTTTTAAGGCATTCTATATCATTGTACAAGATATTTATTTTATTTATAATATAGCAATGAAATGTGTGGATTATATATATATATATATATATATACTTTAAATGATCAATATTTTTATATTTACATTTTATTTTATTAAAGTATTTGGGGCATTTTAATAAAAAAAATATTTGGGATAAGATTAGAAAGTTCTCTTTTTTTAAAAAAAATTGATTTTTTTCTTAAGATCAGGGTATCCTATTTTTTTACTTTTTAAGGATATTGACGTATTTTTTTTTCACTTTCCAAAATATTGGTGCCATATTTTAATTTTGCAAAATACTGAAACCATATTTGTTTTTCTTTTTGTAAAAAATATTTATTTTTTTTAACTTCAGTATACAGGCACATTTGATTTTTTTAAGATATTGACTTTTATTTTTATTTTTATTTTATTTTTTACTTTTCAGTTCATTGCCCTTTTTATTCATAATTAGATAATATTTTTATTTTTAAACAATTAGCTTTTTCACTTTCAAAATATAAGCACCAAGGTGTTTTTAGGTATTGACATGTTTCAAAATTTTTTAAAAGTGTTGCCACCTTTTTTTAAGAATCTTTTAAATGAATGACAATGCTTTTTTTTTTGTACTTTAGGAAATATTTTAATATTCCTTTTTTAAAAAGTTGTTGCATTATTTTTTGTTGCTTTTTGTGGAATTTCAAATTTTATGTTAAAAAGTAAATTAAATATTGTATACAGTATCATATTTACCACAAATATCAATACATGATGCAAATAATTAAATATTGATTGCATATTTATTTATTTGCCGCAAATGTAATTCTTTTTGTTAATAAATTTCTCATTTGCTTCAAATAACATTCTTTTGCGACATATATTTCATTTGAAATAAAACAAGTGTCGGAAAAAGTAATTTTTCATGTAATAATTATGAGATTTATACTTGTTAAAAACAATCGCTCATGGTGCTACATTAGGGTTATTAAAAAAAATTAAGAAAGATTTCAAGAACCCCAAAGTGAAGTAAATATTTCAATCAACACACAATAAATGTATTTCACCAACCAATGTTTAAATTCAAAACTTACTTTCAACTCTTAAACAACAGTTAGTGAAACCACTTTGTGTTATCTCTCAATGCAAGTTGTTGAACTTTGAAATCACAAAAACTTGAAAGATTTTGAGCATTTGTTCACAAAATCACTTGATTCCTTTCTTTTCTCTTTTTCTTCTAGGATTTTAGCATCTAAAACAAGGGTTAAAATCATAGAGTTATCCATTGTAACGGTTCAATTCTTCAAAATCCATTTATTTAAAACCGAAGCCTATATTTAAAAATCTGGCTCTGTTGGTCTAGCGAACTGTTCTAAGACATACCCAAGAGCCCCAATCTAGGTTTCCCCTTGGGTGGAACTAGTTGCCACCTTAAGATATTTACATCAAAAGTCAGTCTTATGGTCCCTCTATATTTCCTATGCGTTTGGATGTTCGAAGATCTTGTTAATAAATCAATGCAGACACCTCTTAAATGTCGTCATTGGTTGGTTGCCAGGGTTGGCGTGAGAAATTGTCATGGGGTGCAATCGAGTGCATTCATTTATTTATCAAGCATATTAATGACTCTATTATGGATCAACAATTGAACAAATGTGCCAGCGTTACTACTAAATAGTGAACAATAGTATATCTTGAGGTCGAATGTATATTAATTTTTAGAAATTTTTCAGGCGTGATCTTATGGACTAATGTTATGAGTATTAGAAACTAAGAGGATATACTTAAGTTCATTGAATTATTGATCATAGAGTTTTGCAGAAAAGTTAGTTGGTTAATTTTTTATTTAGGTTTTTCATATGTATGTTTATTTATATTTATGCTTTTTTTTTTTAATAAATTTGTTCAGCACACCAAAATTAACATACATTGAGATATAAAAGTTGATATATTATTTCATTTTACTTTTTCATATTGAAATTTTAATGTCTGTTGGGCTTTATAATTAAGTTAAAATCTTGGTGCAATTCAAGTATTTGAGATAATTGTAATTAAAGTGAAATATTTAACAATGACTATTTCACCAAATGAAAATTTTGCAACAAATATCCCAATTCTAAAGTCCTATGTTTTTAAAGATTGTGATTTAAAATTGTTACTATATATATATATATATCTTATAGATATTATATTGTATTTATAAGATATTATTATATATAATTATAAATATTATATTATATCTATAAGCTATTTCTGTATTTTTATTTTTTTATTTTATTGTACAACTATAAACAGCCTATTACAACATATAAATTATTCGTTGAAAATTTGAGCAATTCAATATTTATCCTGGTACGAGAGCCAGTTTTTTTTTTTTTTTTTTGGGGTGTGCCATTGGCTTCGGTGCGCACACGCAATACCCACTATTTAGATTTGCTACCATCTCCGTCTTTCATTTTTTTGGTTTCTGTCGTGTTTTTTGCAGTCTCACCGTGTCCCTGCTGTTGATTTGCTCTCCGTCGTCGCCGTGATCTCCACCTTGCTGCTGCTAGGTGCCGCAATGCCTACTGCCGTTGGTCTCATTTGCTCACCGCCGTTTATCAGATCTGCCATCAGCTCTTCCGTGATCGTCCATCAGATCTTTGTTCACCACCGTTTGCACCGTCACAGCCGCTGCTCCACCGCTGCACCTCTGTTCTGCTGGTCGTTTCGCCTCTGCAACCGATCTGATTGAATCCAGAATTGCAGCTCACCTTCTGTTCATCACCGCCGCTCCCACGATCGTGTTGATCGTGCTTACGATTTGCTGCTGCTCCACGCCTACTACTGCTGATTTGCTGTTGCTCACGATCGTGTTGATCATGCAGCAGTTGCTCACAGTTGCTCGTTGCTCGACGCTCACTACTACTGATTTGCTGTTGCTCACGATCGTGCTGATCGTGCAGCAGTTGCCCACAGTTGCTCGTTGCTCACAGTTTGCTCACACTGCTGTCGATTTATTTATTTATTTATTTTGTGCTCACCGATTCTGTTGATTTTTTGCTCACCAATTCTGCTGCTAATTTTTGCTCACCGAGTCTGCTGCTGATTTTTTGCTCACCGATTCTACTCTTGATTTTTTGCTCACCGATTCTGCTGCTGATTTAATTTTGTCACCGATGTTGTCGTTTTGCCACTGTTTGCTGGCCGTTTTTCCTGCCGATTGCTGGATAACCTTTGCTGTTGCTGTTGTTTTTTTGCTAGATCTGCTGCTGGCTGATATTTCTAGTTGAGCTGCAGAATTCCTCTTGTTGTTTGCTCTTGCAGCTTGTTTGTCATTTGTTCTTGTTCCTTGTTGCAACGCCTTTTGTGCTTGTGATTGTTTCTATTTGTGATTGTTTCTATTCGCTACTGCTGCTTCGCTCAAAGTTATAACATCAACTCTGTTGCTGGTGGTGGTGTATTGTTGTGCCCATATAACACAGTTGCTTTACATCAGGTATTATATATATAATGACTTCACCCAACGAAATTACTCGTCCCATTAACATTATTTTATATAGAACAAATTGTAATATTTAGGCACAATAGATATTCATATTTCTTATTGGTCGTAGAATGTGATGTTATGTCACCAGAGAAAAGTCAGAACCTATACAAGGTCCTAATGAGGCTGATGCTGAGTTCGAGGAACAACACGAGGGTTGGGCAAACACTCACTGTAAGATTTTATCCTAGTTAATCAATACCTCTGTGCCGTCTATTCAGATTCTCTTGCCAAAATTTCATAATGCTCAACTAGTATGAAATTTTTTTGGCTAACCGATATAATTGCTCAAGTGATTTTGCATTTCAATATCAGTTAAAAGCTCGTTTATAATACTTACAACAAGCACTATAGGATCAATTATTTCAAGTCAATCATAATATCACGCATCCAGCCTCTGCTAATGTAACACCCCAACCCCTGTATCTCTTAAGCAATATACATTGCCACCGTTCTCTTGACAGTGGACTTAACAAAACGGCTGGTCGGGCCAGTGCTACATTATAAGCAACCAACACTTGTTCTTTTCTTTTCAATATCTCACGCCTTTGTACAAAATTCAAGAATACAAAACTTTCCAATAAAATCAAGGCAAATTAAAAAAGATAAAGAAATTCAAACTATTTTATTCATAATAGAAATTGAGAGTACTAAACTCTAAAAAAAATTAATAATAATTACAGCGGAAGTCTTCCAAAAATACTTTTCAGTAGAAAAACATAAAAACTATGAGCAACGTGCCCTAAAAATTCTAAAAAATAATAATAATAAGGCAAAAACTTGCAAAAAGACCTATCCATGTTTAACTGCTTCATATATTTCATGTTCCTGAAAAATAAGATAGGAAGGAGTGAGCACATAGCCCAGTGGATCATTTTCGAACAACCATTTTTCATATTCAAACTCATAACACAATCATAATTCAAACACTTACAAACATTAGGCGTTTCAAACAATAATTTGTTTAAGTCGAGTCTCGGACCAAAAGGGCCTTTAATCCCTTGATGTTCTTAACTAAGTAAATAGGGCCTACTCGGCATCAACCCGTTAGTGGCACATGTCGGCATCAACCCGTTACACATGGTGACCCACCAGTGGTACACAACCCTCAAGTACTTAGGTCTGAAAATCATATGACCTAACTCATATGAAAAGAACATCCTTAGTGTCGCCATGACCACTATGATGGTACGTGGTTATTATCTTCATCGTCTTTATTTAATTCTCACATCAACATAAAATAATTTTCAGAATATAAAATCAAACTAAAATTCAGAACACACCAAATCAATTTATGAAGCATTCATAAAACATGCATCATACTTTAATTTAAAAGCCTAAGCATGATACTATATGACATGGATGATATGATTTCTCAAACATGAATCAAAATTGAAATACTGAAATAAACATGTAAAATCTTAGAACTGAAGTTGAAAATCTTTGAATTCAGTGAAAACCACACAAACAATGATCATGCCATGAATTCAAATAAGAAAAGAAGGGTGTTCTAGAAATCACTTCCACCTTGTGACGCTTTCTTTTGGAATTTCGGCAGCAATTCCCCCATGTACGGAGATCACCCAATCGGAGAGCTTCTCACACACACAAGAAGGGAAGATGAGAGGTGCCAAGAAGAAGGCTTTGAGAAAATAAGAGGAGCATTCAACTCTTATTCTTAGAATAAATGAAATTGGGGGCCTAGGGGGGTTTATATAGATTTTTCAATGAGAGAAAATAGAAAGTTTTGTGTCCTTCTATGAATAAAACACTCTAATTCTACCAAATTTCGTAGTTTCTAATTTTTGGAGCAAAAACAGTATTTTTCAAAATTTTTCTGGATTTTAGGAATATTTTTCAAAATTTAGAAACTATTTTTCAAATTTTTTGGATATTTTTTTTGTATTTTTTTATTAATTTTAACGTATTTTCGGAACCTCGGATAAGGAGCGTTAGATCATCCTCGAAGCACACATTCGGATCTCAGATCGATTGAGATGCGTGAATCTGGTCCGTCTGATATGCACCGGTCACAGCGTTCGTTTCGCGATGGATCGGATTCGTTTATTTGGGCCGTCGGATACGCCTCGATCGCAGAACTGGATCGCGAACTCGTTTTGGCGCTTGCAACGTCGGCCGTTGGATTGTGCGGATGAGATCTCGGCCGTTGGATCGTTCTTGAGCGCTTCACTATTCGCGATCAACGAACTACGTCTACAATGTCCGATTTCCTCGAGCGTAGTGTTCGTTCGCGATTATCGCAGAGCGCCTCGATCTGGACCGTCCGATCTTCCTCGATCACCGTGTGCAGTCCGATTTTGCAATCAACGAAACGTTCTCTAGTCGTTTGATATTTCTCGAGTTACACATGCGAATTTCTGGCCGTTTGATTTGGCTGATTCGGTGCTCTAGTGCGTACGTGCGAACCTGATCTTGGCCGTAGGATTCTAATCCAGATTACAAATCTACGGTTCACAGCAATTTGAGTTTGTTTTTGATTTTTTTAACCCTCTTTCTTGCTTTCTTTTCAGATTTTTTTTCACATCTCGACCCCAATTGATTTTCGAATCCTGATTTCATAAAAAATTGCACATATCCTTGTGTTTTTGACCATGATATCCCATTTTATGCATTATAATCAAAATTTTTTTCTTCCAAAAATCCACTAAATTGGTTTTTATTCCTCACTTGGGTAACTAGGACATGCAAAATTTTTCATTTATCAATTTGTATAATATTTTAGGTAAAAATTCAAATTTTCGAGATACTACAACTTACCCTCCTTAGAAAAAATTTCGTCCTCGAAATTTGTACATGTTTAGGTGTTCCTAATGAACAGATGCGGGTACTTGGTCTTCATTTCACTCTCTAGCTCGCAGGTAGCCTCTTCCATCCCGTGATGCTTCTACAGTACTTTAACTAAGGGAATATCCTTAGTCCTTAGATTTTGAACCTTGTGATCAAGGATTCTGATCGCTGTTTCCTCGGAGGTAGCATCATCCTGAATGTTCACTTCTTCCCAGTGGATGATGTGAGAGGGGTCAGGTTCGTACTTTCTCAACATAAAGACATGGAATACGTTATGAGCTGAAGTCATCCGGTTTGGTAGATCCAAATCATACTCACATTCTCCGATTCTTCTAAATATTTCAAAGGGTCCAACAAATCTCGGAGATAACTTCCCTTTGAATCCAAACCTTTTGATACCCTTCTGAGGACTGACTCTCAGAAATACTTTGTCCCCAACTTGGAACT
>JAJIYU010020858.1:0-10243 GCA_030144865.1 Tinospora cordifolia | reverse complement strand
ATCATTTTTTTCTTGCTTTGGGGATTTCTTAAACTGTAAATACATAATCATGACAACTATCTACACCTATAATATCCCTATAATCAATAAAATCTTTTTGTAAAAATATATTATTGCATAAATCTTTTTTTTTTTTGAAACGGAAACATATATATTAATAATAAGGTAAGTACAAGAAGCCGGATGAGTTATCCGGACTTTAAATTTCAATACAATTTTCAGAAGACTGTAAAATACTACCTCCTCTTCCTAACTAATCTCCAAAGGAATACCCTAGACCTAGCTTAGTACAACAAATCCAAGAAGCAAAAAGAGTGTTGGACCGCTCTCAAACCACCCTTTCTGTTTCAGTCTTGTTAGAGAAGATTCTTTGATTACTTTCCTCCCAAACCGCATACCATATTGCCGCTAGGACTAACTTCCGATAAGGCTTGAGCTTCGAAAGAATATTATTGTCCGAAAACTAAAACAGGTTCTCCCCTAATGGAGAGACAAAACAGTTGTCAATTTGGTTCCATTCCCTCCATAGGTATTTCACCAAATCACATTCCACAAGCAGGTGGAGTGGTGGACAGTCGATTCCTCCTTCTTCCTGCACAAAGAACAAATAGATAGATTCAGAGTATAATTAGGGAATCTCTTCTGAATATTTTCTGTTGTCTGCAGCTTGTTTAGGCTTACAATCCACATGAAGATCCTTGCTTTTAGGGGAATTTTCATGCTCCAAATAAATTCTACTGGGATGTTATTATGATCTTTTGCCTGTCCAGCTAGACCCTCCATAAAAGATCGCACTGTAAATTTCCTACTAGTATCTTTGATACAGTTCGGCCTATCCTCATCATCAATACTGCTCAAATGAAAGTTCTGAAGGGTGTTCAGCAAGCCTCCCAATTCCTCCACATGTTCCTCACCAATATTGCTCTTTATATCAAGATTCCACCTCCATTGATTCCTTCCATCCACACTGTTTCTACTGCAGAAGTTTGTCGAAATTAGCCGAAGTTTGTCGAAATTAGCCAAATAAATTAGGTAATTTGGACAATCGAAACGAAGTTCGCCTGTAATTATAAAATTACAAAATTTCGTCGAAATCTTCGAAAAATCAGCGAAGTTCACTTAAAATTGAAGTTTTGAATATTTTTGTAGAAAAAAATTGTATAAAAGCCGTTAAAAAAGAGCATTTTTAATGAAAGAATTTATGTAGTGCACAAAGAGAAAGAAGAACAAACTATAACCTGGAAGAAGAGACGATAGAGAAAAGAGTAATAAGAGAAAAATAAGCTAAAAGCCTAATAGAAGAGACGTTGAGAAAAGAAAGAGAAAGGAAAACCAAGGTTTATGTTTGCAAAACCATTAATGTTTGACAATAAATTTTTTTTTGTTTCTTTCTTTTTTCTAAGAGTTTTAAGTTAACACATGCGATGTGCATAAAATATTGCTAATGTTAAAATACATGTTCAAAACCACTACATGTATACTTTATATGTAAAATATATTTATTATGTTTGTTTTGGGTATTTTTAATAAAAATTGTTCATTTTTTAGCATTTACATTGTATTTCTTTTAATTTTTCTAACTTGGTAAATTTTTACAAAAATTCTTTCGAATTTCTCGAACTCTTCGAATTAATTCTAATTTTCAAAGCTCGAAGTTTGGGACGAAGTCGAATTTTCGTTCCTTGGGCCAACTCCCAGGGGCTACCCCTAGGGCCTCAGCTGTTTTATCCATCTTGGAAGTTTGAACATTCATCCCCAACAGCTGGCTTTTGATGCCATTTATCTTCATTCCTGTTAAAAAACAGAATGTCTCAAGAATATGTTTTACCGTTAGAATCTCCTCCTCCTCGTCTTTCATGAAGATTAAGCAATCATTAGCGAATAGAAGGTGCGTTAGCCTTACCTTCTCCTTTTCGATCTCTATACCTTCTAACTTGCCTGTTTGAATTGATTTCTGAATTATCCTTGTCAGAGTATCTGCAGCTATTGTAAATAGGAAAGGGGAGAACGGATCCCTTGTCTAAGGCCTCTATACCCATCAAACTTCCCATGCAGTTTTCCATTTATGAAAACTGAGTAATTCACTATTTTGAGGCAAGCCTGTATTCATCTCCTCTACTGGTTTCCAAAACCTTTCTTTTGAAGAACAAAATCCATGAAAATCCATCTAACTGAATCATAGGCCTAAGCTAAATCAACTTTTAGGACATAGCCTCGTTTGCCACTAATTCTATGCTCTTCAACCGCTTCATTAGCAATCAAGATTGCATCCGTAATTTGTCTTGAGGCCACAAAAACCATCTGATTTTCGCTAACTGTTTTGGGGAGGACAGTTCGCAGCCTATTCACCAAGGTTTTAGCAATTATCTTGTAAAAGCTTGTGGTAAGACTTATCGGGCAGAAGTCTCCAATTTTTATTGAATTCAGTTTTTTTGGAATGAGACATATGTAGGTTTCATTCACCTTTCTGTCGATAATGGCATCTCGGTGGAATTCTTTCATACAAGCTATGATGTCTTCTTTAACAATACTCCAATTCCGTTGAAAAAAGGCCATCAAGTATCCGTCCGGGCCCCGAGCTTTCCCCCCATCATAGCTGAAAACAGCTTCTCTAATTTCCTCTTCCTCAAACTCCCTTTCCATCCACACACTATCCTCCTTCTGAATCTATTGCCATTCCAAACCTTCTACAGCCCATTTTGTGGCACTAGGTTCCTTTACCAAATCCGAGAAGTAGTTCAAAATTATATTGTGTATTTCCTGGTCTTCTTCAACTAGCTGACCATTATTATTCTCGAGTTTCGAGATTGTAGCCCGAGCCGTTCTGATTGAAAGAACTCTATGGAAAAATCTTGAATTCACGTCCCCCTCCTTGGCCCATCTTGTCTTTACTTGTTGCCAGAAAAGTCTTTCCTGTCTGCACTCAATGATCTGAATTTCTTCAATTATCTTCCTTCTTTCCTCCAAAAGATCTTGAGAATCCTCAGTCTCCAGTCTCTTATCCACCCCTTCCAACTGTCCCCTCAGATTTGCTTGTCTAGTTCGATCCTCATTAGTTTGCCCCTTTGCCCAGTCCTTCAGCTTTCTTTTCAAGTTACTAAGTTTCTGCATTATTTTATAACCTACCCATCCTTGACACTTGTCAGATTCCCATTCCTCTTTTACCATTTGCAGAATTGTTGGTTGTTTAAGCCATTCATTGTTGAACCGAAATGGGGCAGGCCCCCATTTTCCTTTCTCAGTATCAAGTAGAATCGGCCAGTGATCAGATGTCAATCTATGAAGGCCCCAAATTCTCTGCTAGGGGAATCTTTCACACCATTCCCCGTTACAAAGGAACCTATCGAGTTTGGACATGACTGGATTGATTCTTCCATTACTCCAAGTATAAGAGAGGTTCTTCAGACCTGGTTCAAACAGATTCATCTCCTGGATCCAAGAATCGAACATCCTCATTGAGTCCTTCGCCTGCTGGTTGTTTCTTTTCTCCCCCAGCGTTCTGATCATGTTAAAGTCTCCTCCCACACACCACGGATCTTGGATACTGACAGACAAAGCCGCAATTTCAATTAAACAATTCTCCTTCCCTTGGTGATTAAATCTTTAACTTCTCATGTATTATCTTCAAATATCAATCCACATTGTGGAAAACTTTTAAGTACAATACCCACACACATGCAAGAGGTTGTTGCCAAAGAAACATAAGCCCTTAGGATCTACCACCATAGCGTCCACTATGCACTTCCACAAGCCCACAAATTCAACTAGAAGCTTTTAGATATACGTCTTACAACATATGAGGTAAGCCAAATGAGGTTAAAGAGTTGGTATCATGTGCAATGATTGACACAATAATGCAAGAAACTACGGATGAGACTTACCATTATTGGTTCACTTCAAATGCTAGTTCTACACAATGTTAAAGCACACACCTCCAAGCAAGGCACGCCGCTTGCGCCTAAAATTATTCCAAGTGCAGGCACATCAGTGAGGTACTCAACTATTGCGCCTTGATAAGCTTCGCTACTATTTTCCTACTTTCAATTTCAAATTATTTGATAATTTTTTAATCTAGTTAATAATGCTACTATTAGACTTAATAAAATGTTATTAAATATATTATCATTACATCTTAAAAATACAAGAACTCTTAAACCTCCCACATCCATTCTCCTCCTCTTCCATTTTCTCTACTTCATGGAATTCCTACACATCAAGATAAATAAAATTATAATGAACTTCATGTAGTACGAAAGGATTAGATAATTGCATTATGACTTATGACTAGCTTAGTAATCTTTAAAATTTGTGTTTATTGATCAATGATTGATTTATAAAAATATATTTTTGTATTTTTGCGCTAAAATCAATGGAGAGTAAGTCTTGCCTTGCGCTAAGCAACCGAAGGGCCCCTCACCTTAAGTGCACCTTGCACCCTTAATAACACCAGTTCTACATTAAATATATGCTCTTCCAAGCTAAAATTCATAAGTCACTCTATCTCCTCACACAGCAAAAGGCAGAAAAAAAATAAAAAAATAAAAAAAAAATAAATCCCATGGCAAACTCACCAAACTAGGGCACAGAGTCCTTTGCACTTGACCAAAGCAAGGACCCTTACCTACATTACTACTTTCATTATCACATCTCGATCCTTTGACTAGCAAACAATAAACCCACATCATCATTGCATCATTAGGGAATGCATCAATCAAAGAACTCCATTAGAAGTCCTTCAAATCAAGTTGGCTCAATCAAAGGCCCTCCACCAGCATTATTAATGTACAATATGCTCTTCACAATAGCATAAATGCCTCTATGGAACCATTTTTGTACAAACATTCCAAACATTTCCCATATAATAACACTTACATTCATCCTAGACCTTATAATTAACTACAAAAGAGACCTTAGTAGATAAGGTACACGATCTTGACTTTTGTCCGAAGTACAAGTTACTTTTAACTTAGATGTCATAGTATCTTCGGTTGCACCTTTGTTTTGAACCATATTTTGAGAAATAGTATATGTACCCTAACTTATACAAAAATAAACTACAACATACAGCTTTTCTTCAAGTTAAGAACAATATATGTTAGTGTTCACCTCTTCAAGATGATATAAAGATATTTTTACCAATTATAACAAGTTTAATTTCATTGTTTAAAAGTCCATGTCACTTCTCTCCTTTTTTTGCTTTCCGTGCACACACCAAATGCAAAAAATCAAAATCTTGCCCAAAGATGGATTTTTCTCCAAGTAGCTTCCAAAAACAAAATCAATATTTGATGTCAATGATCACACATTAAAAGAAGCACTCAAGGTCCAATAGCATGATACATCCACAGTTTTTTCAGATCAATAACCATCAAATTAAAGATCAAGAATTTTTTTTTTTCATTTCATAAGGAAAATAGAGTGGAAGACATCTCACTAAGGACACCACACCATACTATGGATCTTTCTCAAAGTATCTTCCATGACCTCTATCCATCTCAAACCACAACTTCTAAATAAATGACAAGATGCTTACAAAATAAATCTCCAAACAGGATAGAGCTCATTATGACTTAAGTTGATCATTCATCATTAACAAGCATAGGATTGTGTCATAGTAAGAACACCAAAAAAAAAAAAGAACAAGACAAATAATCTTTCTAAAGATAAACTTTGTTATCTCATGGGACCAAAACCACACATTGTTTACAATTCAAGTATTGCCATCAAAGCCATTGTCCACATGCTAGAAACATGACAACCAGTTAAGAACCTAAAAACCACTTAAGAAAAATGTTTGCACTTTGTGAGTGGCTCAAACCTCGCCATAGGCATCCACTATTTTTCAAAAAGGACATCAATCTTACGAGTCTATGTACAAATAAAATTCCATCAAAGCATAAATTTTATTTTGCATCAACCAGCAGTGGGTCGGATCAATGTTGTTGCAACCACAACAATCCTAAAGATCTTGAGTTTAAGACGCCTCACACCTTTTGTTTAACAGCAATTTCTTTGAGTACGTGTGTTCATGCTCCAATGGAGTTAAGAGGGACAGAAGCCCTTGGCAATCGTCGAATTAAAATAAAAATAAAAGAGCATCACCACTCTTCAAGCAACAACTATAGTAGAAAGAGAATATTTCAATCCAACAAAAACTTGTAGGTATGATTATCTTACATATTTAGTTAAAACCACTCCAAAAAATATTAAAAAGAGCGTGTTGAGTATTCAAGATGAGAGAGAACCCCATTAATAAGAGTGACTTACCTTTGCAATAAACAAGAATTCCTAGAGAAGAGTTTAGAAGAAATATTTATAATAAGATCTCACAAGGTCTTCAAAATGCAACAGGCACCCCAAGGATGAACATGGTATAAGATACTGAATATTAAAATCTCAAGCATCAGGAAGGCCATCTAAATTCTAATTTGCTCCCTCTCCCCTCCCTACCCAAATCTCCAAGTCTTAATCATTAAAATAATCCTGAAAATAAATCTGAACAACAGACGGCACCTTCCTGCCTGTTAAAGATTATACGATGATCCAAAAACTGCAAACAATGCATAGGAGAAAGAATTCATACCATTTTCATTTGGGAAGCTTTGGTGATAAGCATTAGGTCCCCATAAGAATGAGATGTTTGCACAACATTGAGTGCATTCGCTATTGCAAAACTAGTCTGCAAGTCATAAAGACAAACTATGAGTTGATGCATTAGAAAAAATCAACAACCAAAAGGAAAAACTAAAACAATGACGCTGTTGAAGCTATATTAGACACTGGAAAAATATTAGCAAAATTGTTACTCAACTAAATTGTATTTTATTTTTATATAACAAAAGAGTTTTTATCAATTGCTAATCAATTTCTATCCACACATTAATTTAAATGTAAAGAACATCATGAAAAAGTAAATAAGATCACATAAGTCCAAACTTTTAATAAATTTAAGTCAGCTCTGGATGATAAATCTTCAGATACAAGCAACAGTATAAATTAGCAAACATCATTAACGACCCAATATAACAATATTAATGGAAACTATTTGTACACCTAAGAAAAGATATTTTTGCGTAAATACTAAGCACCTAATATAATAATTCAAATGACAGTTAACTCAACTTTCTCAATTATTAATCTAAACAAAAGTTCCATAAACGAGGTTAGAAAAATGGCTCACCCTCTTAGCAAAGCTGGCTGCATTTTCTTTTTTGTTCTCGAGTGGTGTAATAACAGGCAGATATTCTACCTGAATAATTCAAATTCAAGACATGCCAACTTAAAAATTAATGCTAGAAGGCACTTAAGGATAATAAGATAAGAAGTTAAAAACATGGTGCAACCAAGAGCACAATGAAACTAGATCAAGGTGAAGTCTTTGACATTTTGCAAAATGGCTAAGGCATCTAAGTAAAAGAGGAAAAAGCTAATTCCACAATTACATATTATATAATTACAGATGTATTATTATCTGCTAAAACATCATCTAGTTATGAAATTACTTTTAAAGAAGAAAATTCTACCTCCATGAAATTGTGAAATTGAGTGAACATTCGAAACATGAGCTTTGCCAAAGAGATATGACCCCTAAATAACACAAACATACAAAAATTACATAACGATATGTAAATAGCATAGAGGCATTGTCATTGAAAGGAACTACTTGATATAAAGTCATACCAAGATTGGTCAAAGTGCACATGGGGGTACCGAACTACAACTGGCTGAATTGGGTAACTGGGAATGAAAGCACCCAGTTGGAATGAAATGAGCACCCTCCCATTTGTTGTGGTACCTTCAGGAAATAGTAGAACTCGAGGAAATCTATCACATGAAGCCTTCCTCTGTATTTACAACCTTGAAAGCAAATTTCTGTATCAAATAGCTTATAAATCCATTAAAGAAGGAAAGGCAAAAAAGGGCAATTCATTCAACTTCCACTCATGCAAATATCATCTGTGAACATATTGGAAATGATTATATTTTTTGCAATCAGACAAATTTCTTCAAATTTTATAAATGATCATTCTAATAATAGAATAGCTGTACCAACATAAAAACTTCTCATTATTATTTGTGGAAAAGTATTTTATTTGAGATCTAGACAATGGCCTACTTGATGTTTGGGAAAATTCCTGACGATACTAATTCTGCCCTTCAAAGATGTGTTTTTCAGACTGAGGTGCTTGGACAAATTTACTTTACCAAAGGAATAATAACACCATTTTTCTCTACCACAAACACTCCATTTCCATGGAAATGAGAAAGGAAGTTCTACAAGGAATAATTTACAAATTACAAAAAATGGTCCAAAAGCAATGCACGTGCAAGAAGGGAGTAGCAAACTTGCATCTTCATTGGATTAAGCAGAGAAAAAAAAAAGAACAAAAGTTTCACCTCAGAGGGGAAAATTTGGAGATGAACTAACCGACAAAGATGCTATACCAGCAAAGTTCTATTTAATATATTAACAAATAATTATACATCAAAATACCGTATTGTTTCTAAATGGAAAAAAAAAACCTTACAGATGGTAGGTAGGAATATAAGATTTACTAAACCTCATATATACAATTGGCAGGAATACTAAGAATACTTGGCAGTCCTTTCCCAAAAAACGTTCTTACTATCAATTAAAAAAAAAAATTGTCTAATAATGAATTTATTCCAAATATGAAACATTTAAAACATCAGATACAAGTTCAGAAAAAATTAAAAATTGACATTCCTAATACTGCATTCCGAGCAGGTATAATTAGAAATTGTTACGAACTATACTGATCCAAGTATGAATTCGGAATAAAAGATGTTTGCATTAATGAAAAGCAGCAAGCGGATCTCAACATTTGGGTTCAAATTGATAAAATCATATGCGCAAATCAGATGTAGAACCTGTCTACCTTTATTTCATTGACAGCATGCTTCCTGGATGCCGCTGAGAACCTATTGACATAAATAACCTGAAAACGAAAAAAAATTCCTTCTCTTTAACTCCTTTAAACCACAATAAAAACCAAAAAATAAAAATGCGTAAATCAATTAAATCTCTCGAAGCGGTAACAATACCTGCATTGCTCTGATAATCGTACCAACAAAGGGGATCGAATCATGCGATTCAGATGCCACAATAGTCGGAAACAGCTCATAGAAAAAGAAAATAGGTTCAATATAAGATACGTGATTAGAAACGACTATCGGCGCGATCTCCCTTGCAACCGGCTTTCCTTTCCGTCTTATCCAATGATATCTACCAAAAGAAAAAGAATAAATTAAAAAAAAGAACATAACCAGAGAGAGAGAGAGAGTGTGTGTGTGTGTGTGAGAGAGAGAGAGAGAGGAACTCACCCGAACGAAAACAGAATCGAGCGAGAACAGAGACGAGTGATCCACAAAACCCTGCGCCGCCATTGCGGCATCGGATTCTCCTTGTCCTTCCAGCCTTCAAGAGCAAATTTAGTAGCGACGTATCCGAAGGCAAGCGATAACCCAAACAAGATAAGCCGAATCAACGCTATCGGTATGCAAATCAAGGTCTTCATCCACTCGTAGATTCCCTCAATATCAGGCGTACTATTCCTAAATGGATCGACCGGAATCGGCGGCGGCACAGAGTACGCTCCGGCTCTGGTTCCGAGAAACTCGTAGGGATTTTCAACCCTAGACGATCTCTCGCTTCCTTCTTCAAATGGTCCGTTCGATTCGATATCAACAATCACTTCGGCCTCCTCCGACGGCCCCTCTCGCCGCTCCGCCACCAGAAGCGGAGCCATTATATCTTCGGCCGCCATCAGAAACAGGGAGAGAAATAAAGAACAGAGGAAGAAGAATAAGAAGAAGAACAGACGATGGAAGCTGGGAACATAGGAGTGCGGAAATGCAGGGATTTTGCAGTATTTTGAGGAGTTAAATGTCCGTAGTGACACGTGGAGGCATCTCTGGAATGTTCTGGAGACGCGTGACCGTTGGATCGAGCACGTGGACAACAGGCTTGGGCAATAAAAAAGGAGAGGCTGTGAGCGGATGTAGGGGCAGTGATGGGGTGGGTGCCGAGTGTGGGTAGGGGAGAGAACTAGACAATGTTGCGAGTGAGGTCACGTGTTAAAGGTCCAAAATGAACACATTGAGTCAAATTAAAGAAATAAATAAATAAAAGTGATTTTTTTGGTACAGACGCTTTTCAAAGTATGTGGGTCCAAGTGTCTTTCTGTGCCCGCCACGAGTCATAAAGATGAAAATAGGGTGG
>JAJIYU010020857.1:0-10242 GCA_030144865.1 Tinospora cordifolia | reverse complement strand
TTTTTACATGGAATTTATCTTAACAACAGACAAACCAAGCTAAGATCTCATCCGATTAAGTGATTAACACGCACTGATGAACCTTTCTAATACTATTGTTATCTCTCTTTTGTATAATTGTTACAAATCTTTGAAGTATTTTCACTTAAGTGCACTAGTAATTGAAAATAAAAGACAATAAAGTAATGCAAGTTGGTGTAGCAACCTATGTCTGCAAGGTCACACCCAGATATAAAAGCTCTATTTCAATCAAATTGTTACAACAACGAGTGGACTAATATAGTAACCTTTAAATTAATGCAACCTAAACCTTTGTAATTGAGTGAAACATCACCCAAAATCCTCTCATTAAACTATTCCTTAATCAAACTTCTTTTTTTTTTTGACATGAACCAGGAAAAGACTTTCGATTACAAGCGGGTATCCTGCATCGGATCAATGTCTGTGCTAAAATATCTAGGCAGAACCTCCTCCCATATATCACTAGATTTGTGTCTCATGATGAATTTTGCCATGTTATGAGCCCAAACATTTTGAGCTCTCGGGACATGCTCAAAATTGAGAATTTTCCCTTCAGCTATTCTTCTGATGTCAAAGATAATTGGTTCAATGGTTGCTGTTTCTTCATCCCCTCCTGCTAGAGCTTGGATTACCATTTTTGAGTCTAAGGAAATTGTTAGATCACTCAAAGATTGGTTCAGCTTCAACCCCACCAGGATGGCACTCGCTTCCGCTTCATCAACAGACGAAGTAGTTCCAATAAATTGGTTTCCTACCCTAACAATGAGATTTTCATCAGTCATTAGTACCCAGCCAACTGTTTTTTCAGCTTAAATGGGGCACCTAGCAGCATCTGTAAATAGTCTGAAAATGCTTTGATGAGATGATCCTCGATATTGATCTACTTCAACCACATCTCTCATGCTGCCTTCCACCGTCCTATTGAATTCCTCAACCTGATTTGTAACCATCCTAATGGCCCGCTCTAGCTTCCAAACTACACCTCTAAAGGCTTGATCATTTCTGCACTTCCACAGTCGCCACATACCCAATGCTAGCCATTGCCACAGCCTATTATCCGCTCCAATTTGCTCTACCCAAGATCCAATTTTGTTCCATGATGAGAGGAAAGATTCACCTGCAAGACGTGTAGCGTCAAAACTATAAGGGTATCTGAACCAAAACGCTCGTGCGAAAGCACATGTGAGAAATATATGAACACTACTTTCAGTATGCTCTTGATAGAGCCTACACTCCTCTTGAATGAAGATCTTTCTTTTTTTCAGAGGGTCCGGGAGGGCTAGGAAATCTTTGCATGCTCACCATAGGAAAAATTTAACTTTTGACATTGTTTTAATACTCCATATTTGCTTCCACACCCGGTTTTCCTAAGATTCCAATGCTTGGATGGATGTAGATGCATCCTTTGTCGATGTATTGAATCTCCTCTCGGTGAAAGTATGATACCCACTGCGAACAGTGTATAGCCCAGATTTTGTAAAGTGCCATATTAACTTATCCGAACACCCCTCTTGACTAATTGGCAAGCGCCTAATAACCTCAACATCCTCTTTACACATAACCTTTTTTAGGATATTTTCATTCCATACGCCTTCCCTTTGTTTTATCAATTCTCTAACTAAAGTGACTTCTTGAGTTGGTGTAGAGATGACTTTGAAGGTGATTGGCCTTGGTAACCAAGGGTCATTCTAGATATTGATTTTCTCTCCTGACCCTACCCTCCATCGCAACCCTTTCTTTAACAGAGAGCGCCCTGCAATCAAACTTCTCCATCTCCATGAAGGCCTTCTACCTAAACTAGCTTCCAGAAATGACGAATTAGGAAAATACTTAGCTCTAAAGAGAGTGCCAAGCATGCTTTCAGGCTGTTTAATTAATTTCCATCCCTGCTTTGCAAGTAAAGCAAGATTCATACCTTCCATGTCTCTAGTTCCAAGCCCCCCTTCCATCTTTGCTTGAAAAAGGTGTTTCCAACTGCACTAATGGATTCCAACCTCTTTTCTATTTTGACGCCACCAAAACTTTGCCATTAAGGATGAGAGTTTTTTGTATATCCCTTTAGATAGTTTAAAGCATGACATAAAGTAATTTGGGATAGCTTGCACTACAGCCTTTAGGAGAATATCCTTCTCGGCTAGACTCAGAAATTTTTCTTCCTAACCCGAGATGCTTCTTTCAACTTTGTTTACAATCTTTCCGAAGATCTCTTTTTTACTTTTATCGAAGGAAACAATTGCTCCCAGATATGAATTGAAATTTTCCTTTTCCTTAATCTGTAACAGATTGGCAAGGATCTCTCCCTCTTCTTTTTCCACTAATGGGCTGAAATAAATGGCGCTTTTCTCTTTATTGATTTGTTGTCCAGATGCCTTGCAATACATATCAAGAATGGCTGACAGCATTGCCACATCTTCTTTAGTGGCCTTGCAGAAAAAAGTGAGTCATCTGCAAACAGTAGGTGTGTCACTGTTGGTCCGTTCTGCCTTATCTGAAATTCGTGCAGAGCACCCTCCTCAACTGCCTTATAGATCATTCCTGTTAGGAATTTGGTGCAGAGAATGAAGAGATAGGGGGACAAGGGGTCCCCCTGTCTGATGCCTCTAGATGGACAAATTTTCTTACTTAAAGAGCCATTTACTATTACCCTGTAAGTAACAGAACAGATACATATATGAATCCATCTAATCCATTTTGAGGGGAAGCCCATCTGCTGGAGAACCAAGCTAATAAAATCCCATTCCAACCGGTCATAGGCTTTGGACATGTCAGTTTTGATGACCACATTTTTGTGCCCTCTGTTCTTCCCCGATATGGAATGGATAACCTCGTGCGCCACCAATATGTTTTCAGAAATTTGACGTCCTTTGATGAAGGCACTTTGGGTTGGACTGATCAGTTTAGGCAGGATCAACTTGAGCTTATTCACCAGCACTTTGGATATAATCTTGTAAGTCGTATTACACAGGCTTATTGGCCTAAAATCTCCAACACTTGCTGGTTGACTACATTTGGGAATAAGTGCAATGAAAGTACTGTTCCAATTGGAGTCAAAAATGAAAGACTCAAAAGAACCCATAACTTCTCTAATCACCTCCCCTTTAGTAATCATCCAAAAATCTTGGAAAAAACCAGCAGTCATACCATCCGGACCTAGAGCTTTTGATGCACCCATTTCAAAAAGTGCTTCTTCTATGTCTCTAGTCGACACCGGGCTGTTTAGGATTTCGATATCAGAAATCTCCAACTTTTTAGATATTATTCCATCACAAAACATGGAGAGATCAGTTGGCACTGAGTTGAAAAGATCAGAAAAATAATTAACAAACAAATTCTTGATTCCATTAGTTTCATCTACCCAATCACCATTATTATTTGTTAATCCCCTAATTTGGTTGGATCTTCTCTTCTGTTTGAACTTTTCATGAAAATATCTTGTGTTGCGATCACCCTTTTGAATCCATTCCATTCGGGCTCTTGTTCTCCAATATTCCTCTTCTAGTTTGAGGTTCTCCTTGAGCCCCTTTTCAGCTTTTTTAATTTCATCCATATTTGCACCCTTCTCATAGCAGTCTTTGAGGGTTGCTGTGTAAAAATCAATCATTTTTTTGAATTTGCGTCAGGAGTGCACCTCCTCCATTTCTGTAGCTCAATAGCAGTATCCTTAATGCATGATGACAGGGATCTCTAATTTCTATTTTGCTTACAGCTCTTTTCCACTACCTTCTTACAATCTTCTCTTCTCGCCCATCTACAATCATAACGCAGTCTCTATCTGAAGTTCATAAAGAAACGCCCCTCAGTTTCAATCATTAATGGGAGATGATCTGAGTCCACTGATGGGATGATTTTGGAGACTGCCTTAGGAAAGAGTTCCATCCAATCTCTAGTGCCCAAGCTTCTATCAAGTCTTTCCATTATCAAATCCCGACCTTCTCTCCTGTTACTCTAGGAGAAACAAAGGCCCGAAGTTCCCAAATCGATCAAACCATTTGAGGAGATGAAATTACGAAAATCACGCCCATCACCATCATTCCATTGCTGGCCTCCTAGCTTTTCCTTTGCATCTGATATGGCATTAAAATCTCCCACTAACATGATTGGTTGAGGAGCAGAGCTGATTCGTTTGGATAGAATTTGCCATTGATTTCTTCTCTCCCTCTGCTCGGTGCTAGCATAAACGCAGATAACTCTCCATTTTCTCTTACAGAGTCCTTCTTCCACCAGAATCTCCAAGAAAAAATCTGAATACAATGCAATTAATATAGCTTCTTCATCTTTCCATAGCACACTCATACCACCCCTTGTTCCCCTTGCCGCCACAGTCAGCCCACATGGAACCACATGGAAATTTTAGCATTTTCCTTATGTTTTCAACTTTAGCCACACTATTTTTTGTTTCAAGAAGGAAAAAAGCTTCTAGGGAATGGCTAATGGTTAGCCTTTTTAGCACTTGAATTGTCAGGGGGTTCCCCACACCCTAAAAATTCCAAGCAATGATTTTCATTTTGGGTTTTGGGACCGTTCGAGGCCGGTCTCCTCCACCCGTTCTTCTTGAATCTGCAACTTCCCTTTAGCCTTTTTAGCTATTGCTTCCAAAGACACGTTGTGATCCTCTGTTCTGAAAGGGTATTCGGTATTTCTAGAATCATATGTGAGTAGATCTCTTTCTCTTACGGAGGGGGTGCAGGGAGGGGTAGCGATTTTTCTGGAATCTCCGAATCAATTCTTGATCTCTTTCTCCTGACTCCTTTACTCCTTTCTCTTTTTTGATCTGTCTCTTTCCTTGTAAGCCCCTGGTTTAGGGATCTTGCAATATATCCCTCCTCCACTATAATATCTTGTCTAGGTTCTTGGATTGTATTCCAGTGTCCCCTCTCGAGAGGCCTCATCACATCCCAATTCGATCTATCAGATAGCCCAAGGTTCGGGGTATTTTGACCCATTGCAACTGCCATCGGGAAAAACTGATTACCCGGGACCCCTATTGGGAGGTAAGGAACTCCTTGCCACCAGGGTCCAAAAGTTTTGGACATAGTCCATGGTGGTTCCTAGAAGCCCCCTGGACCCCTTCCTTCCATTCCTTGGGTTCTGGTTTTATTTCTCGGATCACCCTCCTTTGTTGGTGTATTGAAACCCTGATATCTTTCTACTTCCTTGGCTCCCCTGTTTGAGTCAGCACTAGATAGCTCAGCTGTCCTCCCATCACTGTCATCTTCATGTTGAACAAAAACCAATCCTTTCCCTTTCCGATCAGCTTTCTCTCCAGAGTCCTTCATTTGCGAACCTATCTGGGATCTTCCTTCCCCTGGTGCAACCTGGTTAGATTCTCTTCTATCACTACTCTGCTCTCTTGGAGGGGTATTAGTTGATCTGAATATACCTCTATCTCTTGCCCTCCGAGTATCTTCCCCACCCCTTCGAGGCAATGCGGTCGAAGCTCTAAGCCAGTCTCCATACGACGAAAACACCATTGGACCAGAAGCTTCCCCCTCCTTCTTTAGTTCACAAAAAGCAGTTTCATGATCTATCCTTCCACATTGATGACAGAATAAAGGGAGTCTCTCATATTTAAGTGTTATCCACGTTTTAGTCCCAATTCCATTTATCTGGAAACCCCTCATGAGAGGTTTGTCAATGTCTATTTCCACCCTGGCTCTCATAAATTTGCACTGCTCCATGCCTTCTCTTTGGATATTGGTGTCCACTTTTATCACCTTCCCTGGCCTACTAGCCACAAATGGTATGATATTTTGGTCTCTACATTCTAGAGGGAGACCATGAAATTGGACCCAAAAACGGGCTGTGTTAAAAACAAAGAGGTTTTCTTCCATGC
This sequence comes from Tinospora cordifolia, assembly GCA_030144865.1. Classification (NCBI taxonomy): domain Eukaryota; kingdom Viridiplantae; phylum Streptophyta; class Magnoliopsida; order Ranunculales; family Menispermaceae; genus Tinospora; species Tinospora cordifolia. Next base: position 4,388 of record JAJIYU010020857.1, on the reverse strand, counting down.
CCGGCTCCCATGCTTTGACAAGGAAAATGTGATTTTCATACAGCCAAGGGCCATTTTCCACAACAAAAGCCTTTGTCCTCTCGTCCTCGAAAAAAAACCTGAAAAATATTGGGCTCCACCTCTTTGAATCTTATTTTTGAGTTTAGTCCCCAAGCGTACAACAAGTTTTCGCGGAGACCAGCTCGACTATATTTCCTTCCTGTCAACATTTTCCCCAAAATACTTGGCTGATTTCTGGTAGCACACTGCCTTTGCAAATCTTCTGGAATGGTGAGCTCTGTTTCTTCGCTGGTAAGCTTAACAATACTCATGATACTAACTATGTCTTCCTCCATCTTCTAAGATGAACCACTGGTTTCTCTCTCCCACTAGAAACGTGCTTCAAACCTTCTTCTGAAACCACTAACCTTTGACCGAAAAAATCAAGCTCAACAGATCAAGCAAGAAAACCCCTCTTCATCGGGGACCAAAAAGCTCAGAAAGTTGAGCACAACGACCGTGTATCTATTTTGATTATCTTACTCAATCAAACTTCTTTTGAGCTTGAACACTTCTAAACGGATTACCTTCACTAAGATTTTAAACACAAACAAATCATCATTAGCATATTAACACTCACAATCAAGTAATTCACCATGTAATCTTTCCATCCTTGAAGGGATAGTGAACCTAGAATGATACTTGAGTTTAAAAGCCGACTCCAAAGCCATATCCAACTCAAACTCCATATAATCAAGATTCTAACAGCTAAGAGTTGCATATTTAGTTGCAATTCTATAATCAACTTTCAAAAATAGGATCGTGTGATGAGAACATTTGATATGATCTTGTTTACTAAATGGAAATGTATCAAGGTAAATATGGTCCTCTAATATCCACAGAGGAGATAAACTTAAAAGCTTCCTAAATATATATGATCCAATCATAAAAGCTTCTTTTAATAGCACATTGTTCCTAAATGATCAAATCTAAATAATCCCAAGATTCTATTAGTCTAGATGTTTGGCTTGTTTTATATCACCAAAAGTAACATACAATTTTTACTAAACACTCAGTTTCTTTTTTCTCTAATTAAAATTTTCTTTCATTTGCAATTTATTTCTTGCAATAAAGGATTTTATTATTTTTCATAAAAATATTTGCATTGCTCATCTCTTTACTTACTACTAATCTCTTAAGATATCATTTTGATTGTGTCATTAATAAATGTATTACTACTAATCTTTTAAGATATCATTTTGATTGTGTCATTAATAAATGTATTGTTTTATTTTTTTTTTCCTTTTTTGTTTTTTTTTCAATCTCTCATTCCAATATTGCCACTAACCGCTTTATGCGGGAAGGATTGGTTTGAAGTCTGAGTGTTGTAGCTGCACATATATCAAATAATCCTCTGCAACTAGATTGAATGGTTGAAGTTAAATATATATAGTTGTAGTTTGTTTCAAACTCACAATCTAATATACCTCTCTCACTGCACGCTCAACCCAACAACCACCTCAGCTACCTAAGGGCATCTTTATGGCGCTCGATGAATTGTTTGGGTGTGCTAAGGTGGCGCTCAATGAAGCGCCACCTCAACAACAGAGCGTTGAGCGCTCGGCTTGAGCGCCACCTCAGCACCAGAGCTTTGAGCGCTCGGCGCTCTGGTTATTTTATTTTTTTTATTTATTTTTAATTTTTTAAAAAAATTGACGTGGACTAGCTGCCCAAACGCTCGGTACAGAATGAGCGTTTGGACATAGCTGATGCCCTAAGTTTAGGTCAAAAGTAAATGTTAATATTAATCGAGTATATCTACACATCTCCCCTTTTTATGTTTTTCTTACTACTCAAGATGACCTTGTTTATTACAATCTTAAATAAGGTCACATTATTATTATTATTATTATTATTATTATTATTATTATGTTGAGGGGAAAGCCACATAAGAATGTTCTCGTTAAAGCCAAATTTGTGATGGGAATTATAACACATCCTTATCTTACTCTCATTCCTACTTTAGCAAGTTCACTTGGTATCATCGTTGAGTATGCTTTGGCTACGATGTTAATAAGAGATTAAATTCTCATAAATGGGAAACTAAATATAATTTTTCAAGTGAAATGAAGCTATAAGCCTTCTGTTACATGCATGTTCTCAGCTCGTAACTTGTTTGTGTTCAAACACTCACATATTACGAAGAGATCGATTTACTTGATTTTTATGGGTGGATGGACTCAACTCTTATCATGTTGATAGGAGCGAGTCTTCTTCAACTAGATTTCTAAGTTTAGAAAAAGTGCATACACTAGAGTTAAGTTTCTTTCGTGCATGAAGAAACGTAAGCCTCAAATCCCACCAAAATTAATGAATAGGCATAGGAAGTACTTGTTCAAGATTTGAAAGGAATGATGTAGTCCACACCTTACATCACCCTACTAACTAGAACTAGGAAAGTTCAATAATCCATTAATGTCTTATCGTAGATCTTCTTAGTAACCTCCCACGCAAAAGAGTGGATTCTGGGATCAAGGTATTTTATTTTCATTTTATGAATATGCATCATCTACCATCCCATTTTCTACCTTAGGGGACTTGTTAGTCTCTCATATATAATGCAACTTACTAGTGGGAGGATTTGTTAAGTAGTGTATGCAAAACAAAACATAGACATTTTCAATCTCATTGTTCATATATGGCTATAGTACATGAATTTCAAACTAAGCCCCACCAAGCAAAGAGTTCAGTGATGATACGGAGACAAGAGATAATTGTTGGCAATCAAATAATTTTTTTTTCTCAATTTTCTTTGCACCATATATATAGCTATAATACCCAAATTTCAAACTAAGCTGAGAGTTTAGTGGTTATGCCGATCAAAGATAATTATAAGAAAAAATTAATTTTTTTTTTGACATTATGTGTCATCAAGATAGTTCTTTTTAATCTTGAGATTAATTACTATTCGAACTTCGTACATAGCAATAGTTTTCTTGTATCTCGAGATTAATTACTATTCAGACTTTGTATATAGCTTGATACAACCTTTATTAAATTTGAAATAACTCACCTACTAACTTTTTTATTGAGGTAAAAATATTCTTATAGGAGAGTACACACGTGGCAAGGTAGGAATTAAACCATTACCTGATGTATGTCTCAGTCCTCCTACCCAAGCTCCACATCAAGTTAGCTATCTATCTTTAGATATTTCTCAATTTTCTTTGCATCATATGAGAATGAAATAGAGGAGTGCCCACATTTATTTGGCACCTACATCTTATCCATACCCTAGGGATCGAGGCGAAGTCATACCCTTTTTATCACTTTCTTTTTCCTTTTTGGTTATTGTTGTGTGCGAAGTGATAGCCACTTGCTAGATATTTGGGCACTGATTGTACAAATGTATATGTACTATCATCAAATACAAAAATTTCTTCACGAGAATCATTAACTTCTTAGTTTTCAAGACCACCGTTGCATAATTTGCATCAAGTGTTCTTCCAACCACCAACTCCATTAACATGCCTAATTAAAATCTTAGGGGTTGATTTAAGTTAAACTTTCATATAATGAAGATTACGATTTAATTCTTAAACTATTTATTACCCGTTTACTATATTCAAAATATAAAACAAATTAAAAAAAAAAACTAAACAAAAGGTTACTTCTTTTCTAAGTCTTTAAGGAACCGTGTACTAATTAAAGTAAAACTATGTTATATATATAATTGGCATTTCACTGATGTCAAAATCATTAATGCTTCCTAACCTAATAACATGACCATGACACATCTCACATGCTCACGGGTACTAATTAGAGTAATTTATCAGGATTAGATAATGGAATCCCACTTGGAAATCACATTGTAATCGAGTCATCTTAAATATTTCTAAGATCAGTTTTAATATGGAAATTGAACTAACAAGATTTTGATAAATTAATAAAGGACTGCCTAGTACTGCTTCTAATATATAATTACTAATTCAAAATGATAAGAATTAAGTTAGATACATAAAACATATTAACATTAAACATATTTCAGATAATTAATTTGCTCGATCCTAGTTCACACTTACAAGATTTATTCCTTCATGATCTATTAAATCATATAATGAAAACCCTAATTTATTTGACAAGCTTTTGATTAATTAATTAATTAATAGATTAGCTTCTTTCGGCTTTTCTGCATCCTTGCTAACAACTAATATATGCTAAACTCGCGATCAAGACACATTTGAATGTCAGTGGGATCATATTATATATATATATATATGTAAACAAGAGATGCCATGTACATAAAGAACACGTATCAAAATCTTTTTGATAAATGACTCGGCTTTTCATGTGAAATTGAGATAAGTGCTCTTCCATGAAAGTGATACACGCAAATAAAAAGTCCATTA
>JAJIYU010020856.1:0-10243 GCA_030144865.1 Tinospora cordifolia | reverse complement strand
GTGAATAACTATATTAACTTATCTCAATACTCACCTTAATTTACCTACAGCTTTTGGTTAATTAGATAATATTATCTCCTTTCACCCTTATTTTAAAATAACCTCATGCACTCAAATTCCTTTTTTTTTTTTTTTAATGACCAATTATAAAAGAACTTTTTTTGAAGAACTTAATTTAACTAATTTTAAATTTAAGCCTAAGGCTAGATAATTTTTAAAAAATATAAATATTAATAATTGTAAAGTTCTAACTTATATTACATACAATGAACAAACTTATATTTTACATGAAATGGTGATTTAGTTCACACATACACATACCCAACATATGAGACCACTTTAAGGGTGTAAGATGACATATAAAGTAGGTCTTGAGTTTCTTATTTATAAAAATATAATTATTTTTTAGAACTCTTATAATAAAATTATTTTAAATTTCACACAAATATAGTACCGAGTTTAAGAAACAAATAAGTTTAGAATTCTGAAATTTTTTTGACTTTATGATTATCAATAAAACCGTTTTATTTATAAGAAATATAAAATTAGCAGAAAAATAAAACTATTTTAAAAAATGAGAATTGGTTGACAAATAATTAAGTTATAATATAAAATAGTTAAAAAATAAAAATAATAAAAATATAGTTAGTAGACAACAAAGAACAAAAAGAAGAAGTTGTAAGCATGAAAAGGCAAAAAAAATTAAAAGGTTTTAAATGAGATAAACTGATATTAAAAATAATAATAATAGTCCCAAATAATTTAATTAAAAATGAACTAATTGGTTATATATAGGTGTATATATATCATATATATTATATATAAAATTAAATTTTAAATTAATATCATGTTTTCTTTAAAGGCTATATGTACTATATACAGAGAACATATCAATGTGAAATTGTATTAGGAATATGCAAGAATATTAGGATACTGCATGCAAAATTTTTATTTAGACAAATACATAATTATTAATTAAAATAGGTATACTATATATAATTTATGTATGCATAGATAGTCTTCTGGGGAGAGCATCCAAAAATTTGGGCCCCAGGCGGCGAGCGGTCGCTCTTTGCAAAAATTCAACTTTAGTACATTATGGCGTTGACTCTACTCCTCCTACTGAGAAATGCAAGATTCAACCAGATTCTCAGATCTATCGAACTTAATATTTTGACGTAGAATCAAATGGGGACAATGCAGATGTCCACTCATAAGCTTTTTTTAAGTTAAAAATTTTGGTGAGAGAGTAGAGAAATCTGGAGACAATCTTCTTATAATACTTCCTTTTTCTTATTTTTCATGTTGGTCTCCCATAGTTTCATACTTACTACATAAAATACTAGAATATTATAGTAATTCCCATGTGGGCATGGCATTTTGCAGTTAAGCTGGAGTGGTTCCAACTTCCAAGTGGGTCAGGAATAAGAAGCAGTGAAGAAGGAGACATATTGCAGCAAATCCAATGCATTTGGAGAAAAAAACCCATTAAAATATGATTTTGAAGAAGAATCGATGAAAGCCCACTTCCTCAAACGTAGAAGCAGATCCGGAAACTTGAAAATGTTCCTTTTTCTTCACCTTCTTCAGTATCTTAGTTGCAGTGAAGTGAAGTTGGCGTGTTGTTTTCAGAAATGGAAGTGGTGGAAGGAAGATCTCTTGCTGAGACTCCCACTTGGTCTGTTGCTTCTGTCACCACTGTAATGGTTTTCCTCTGCTTATTTGCTGAGAGATCAATCTACCGCTTTGGAAAGGTAATTTAGAATATAAATTTTCATTTGTTTTCCATTCTCAATCTGCCCGTTTCAGATTTTTGCTTGCATTTCCAGCTTTTAAGTGTTGATACGAAAATTTTGTACGATGTGATTGAAAAGTTAATAATGAAAAATTGAATTTGTAAGGTGATAAGGTAAATGGGTTCTTGTGATATCCCCCAACATTTCTGTTGTAAGGCATCAAGGTTCATTTTGAGAATTGGGATTCTTGCTTCCGCTTCGTTCTCAACAGGTTTTATTTATTTATTTATTTATTTATTTTTGAAGTGGTTGAAGAAGACAAGGAGGAAAGCACTGCTCACTCCTTTAGAGAAAATAAAGGAAGGTAGGTTAGCTCCTTTCCCGTACCTAGCATTTTGAGATGATGATAAATCTGTGTTTGGTTGAGAGAAGTTTAAAATTGATTTGATCACAGAGCTGATGTTGCTTGGGCTTATATCTTTGATGTTGGGACAATGGGCAAGGTCTATATCTCAAATTTGTGTGGCTTCCTCGCTTTTCAATAGCCGATTTTATCTTTGTTCCAAAGAGGACTATGACACTGGAAATGGTGATGATATCTACGCAACAAATTTACATTTTTATTCTCATTCAAATCACACTGTTACTACAAACGTTCCCACAAGAGAAACCGCTCCATATTCATTGTCCCACACCTGTGGTGAGGTAAAATATATATATTTTTTGGGCTTCTCTGTTTCTTCTTCCTTTTCAATTTGAATCCTTAAGAATTGCTAAGTTGGGTGTGTTGTGTTTTAGGGCCGTGAGCCGTTTGTTTCACAAGAAAGTCTTGAGGAGCTTCATAGATTCTTATTTGTTCTTGGGATTACTCATGTCTTATACAGCTGCATTGCAGTTGGTCTCTCCATGATCAAGGTAAAGCCAAATGAATCTCACTTTTGGTGCTAGCTGTTGACTCTTACCAAATGAATCAAAAACGATGTTTCATTGCTTTTTGGTGTAGATCTATAGCTGGAGGAAGTGGGAAAATCAAGCAATCACGGCAGCTGAAGAAACCTTGCCAGGTGATGATTCACTACCGCAAGGAGAAACAAGAAATGTGCCTAATGTGCCTAGTAAAACACTTAAGACTGATTTTTGAAATTTTCTGTAGCTAGGAAGACCAAAGTGATGAGACGCCAGACTACTTTTGTGTTCCACCATGCATCTCATCCGTGGAGCAGGAACAGGGTTTTGATTTGGATGGTGATATTTCATGCTTCTTCAATAGATTTGTCAAATTTACCATTATTTCTAACATTTTTCTGAAATTGTTATGCAAAATTGTCTGTGAAAAGCTTAAGCAACCAACAATTTAGCTTGTGTTTCAGCACCCGTGCTTGTTTTTGCATCATATATTCATCGTTACTATGACTTATAGGCTCGTAACTTGTAAAATTGCTTCTTGAACATAGAAGTTCAACAAAAACTACTAGTACATGTATAATGTTGTAAGAGGACATAATCCATTTTATGGTTCTTGATCTTATTTGAATTTAGCTTGCTCCATCCTTTCTTTTGTGTCCAAAAGACAAAGTTGACCAACTAGTGATTCCTATTACAGCTTTGCTTTCTCCGCCAGTTCAAGAGTTCAATAAAGAGGTCGGATTATATGGCTCTTCGTTTGGGTTTCATCACCGTGAGCATCTAGTTTTACTTCTATGTTTTTGACATTCTCACACTCTCTACGTTTCTCCAATAATTTTGCTATTTATGTAATATCAAGCCCCATTTATTTCTACTAAATTATGTAGTCCGAAGTCTGCCTTCTGTTCATTCTTATTCATTAACTCCATGTTTGTTCCTTGTGATACGAATTCCAGAAACACAAGTTACCACTTTCTTACAATTTCCATAAATACATGGCACGTAGCATGGAAGATGAATTCCATGGTATTGTAGGAATCAGGTAATCTCTATTTTAATTTGTACTAAGTAGTCATTAATTGTCAGTATGACTACACAAAGACTAGTATCATTTTCTTCTATGTATAATGCAGTTGGCCACTTTGGGTTTATGCTATAATATGCATCTTCGTAAACATTCACGGTAAATTTTTCTCCTAGAGGACCAGTCTGCTAATTAGCTATTAGTTGATATGTTGATGTTGAGCAATACATTTCTCTTTTTGTTTCAGGACTCAATATCTACTTCTGGCTCTCTTTTGTCCCTGTTATTGTATGAATTTCTACTCCGCCAAGTCCTTTATTTTCAAACACAAAGTCTTTCCGGTTCACTAATTAAGTTAGGATCAATATCATCTCATGCTTTTATTTTGAATTTTTGCAGTTGGTCATGTTAGTGGGTACAAAACTCCAACATGTTGTTTCCATATTAGCTCTTGAAATTATGGAATCGAGGGGTCCTTCGGGCCCTCAAGTAAAGCCGCGTGACGATCTCTTTTGGTTCAGAAAGCCACAAATTTTGTTATGGTTGATACAGTTTATCTCCTTTCAGGTAATGATGTTGCTTTATCTGTATTTGATTTCATTTATGAACTGGGATTTGTGTTCTGCATGTCATTTGCGTTCTATTTTGTGCCTACAGAATGCTTTTGAAATGGCGACGTTTATTTGGTCATTGGTAAGCTGACATCCACTGCCAAAAATCTAAATTTCTTTGAAACCAATTAAAAGAACCAAATTGTTTAGTCTTGTCGCAATTGATGCCTGTATAAGACATGAAAACCATGAGCTTTTTTTTTTAATTAAGAAAAGGGAAAGAAAAAGGCTTTTTACATTCTTTAGTTTGGTTGAAGTGCATATAATCACGCAGTTAATGATAATATATCTCTATTTTTTAGTGGGGATTGAAACGGCGATCATGCTTCATGAAGAATCATGCGATGGTGGTCATTCGCTTAGCTTCAGGGTATGCTTTTTTTCTTTCTTTCTTTCCTTTCTTTATGCATGTCACTTTCCCTACAACCAAGCTCTTTCTTTAGTTCATAATATCCGTGAATTATTAGAGTTCTGTTAATAATGAAGGCAAAGAAGAAAAAAAAAAAAAGAAAGAAAAACCAATCTTGTGAGTGGTTTATATGATCATATGATGACGGTACATGAATGATTGACTTACATAACTAAGCTTCTTAAAATATTTTTCTATGTCCCCAGGTTACTTGTTCAATTCTGGTGTAGTTACAGCACAGTGCCTCTTAATGTGATTATCACTCAGGTGTGCATCACTTGATGATAATTTCCTAGGAATACTAATATACAGGACCCTTTTGAACATGATATTGTAGAATTTGAAGTTGTAGTTTGTATTAAAATCCTACAACTGAACACTTGGTGATTTTCAGATGGGATCAAGGTGCAAAAAGGCTGTGATTGCCGAGAGCGTGAGAGAATCGCTTCATAGTTGGTGTAGGAGAGTGAAGGAGAAGTCTAAACGTGAATCATTGCATTCACATACTGGAACAGCTAGATCTACATGTTCCCTCGAGTCCATAATAGATGAGACCGAGGAGACTATAACAGTTGCTACATGCACTTTATCTCGCTGTTCTTCAGTAGCCTCACTAAATCAGGTCATTCCAGCACCAGAGGATGATCGGAACGGTGCTACATTGGAGAATTCAGATCGAGACCAATTTGATCAGTCTCTTAATGTTCCGAAGTGTCCAAGTCATAGATCGCCGCACCCTTCTTTTGACCATGGAAATGATGACGCTGATGCACCGCATCCTTCTTTTGACAATGGGAACGATGATGATGATGCAGGCGAAACAAGAAGCAAAGTTGAGACTCTTGGTGATTTATTTCAGAGAACATGAATTAGGGTTTGAATTAATCTTGCAATCCATGGAAAAATGGCTTGTAATATTGGTTTGAATGTATGCAGCCTTCACCACAAAGTATGTCAAAGATTGATTCTTCAGGGAATATGAAACATATTTCATTAGGTTCTATTAAGTGCAAGGCTAGACATCTCTTAATTAGTAACCATTTGTTGCGATTTGCTTGCCAATACTGTCTTTAAATTTTTTGTGGCAGTGATAAAATCCTTAAAATGTGAGGAACAAGTGAAGAAATTTGAGACAAATTTGAAAAGTAATTCAAAATGAAGTTCATCTTTTCACGGGATGATGACATTTGTAAAAGCTTAATCCTTATGGTTTAAACTATTAATGGTTTAATAGATATGTCACGTCATCAATTTATTAAATTATTACTTGTTAGACTATTTCTCTTAATAGTTAACTATATTATATGAGACTCACAATCATATCAACTTATTAATTATATTATTTATAATATTTTATTTATACAATATATATTTTTTATAATACTTATTATTTACATTTATATTAAAAATATTAAAAAAATGTAATTATTTAAATTTATATAAAAGTTATGTTAAAAATTTATCTATTTGAAATATTAATTTTTAAATTATTTATTTAAAATTAATTAATTTAAAAATATCACCTTATTATTTTGAAGAGTTGTTTAAAACATATTAGTAAAATTTTTTTAAAATAAATTTATTTATTTTTAAAAATATATATTATTTATTTTAAAAAATAACAATTTATTATTTAAGAAATCTCAATTTTATTCTTATTTTTATTTTATAAATTAAAAAATTAAAAAATTTTAATATCACATGTAAATGATTATAATAAAATTTTTTATTATATAACTTAAAAAATTATATATATATATATATATAACCGTTGAGTGAAAAAAGTCATTTTTTTTAAAAAATAAAAATGCATTAAAAAAAAGATCACCAAGTGCTTGCTGATATTATACGAGGTTAGATGCCCATGTCTGCGTTCATCGAGCGCCAGATTGGTGCTCAATGAACCCCTATAAGGGTTACCCTTATATCACACTTTTGATTTATGATTTAAATAAAATTTTTACATTCAAAAAATTGAAAACATGGCAAACTTGTAAATTCAGATTATTTGAATATTTCCTAAATAGTTTTTAACTTGTTGTTAAGGAAAGAAGTTGTTTTTAGCTAAAAAAAAATCATGTTTATTGATTTTAGATTGTGTTTTTTTTTTTTTAAAGTCACAAACCAAATTTATAGCCTTAGTAACACGTATTAAGCTACCATTAGCACACTCTTATGCACAACTCTACCCTACACTTGGGAGAGGCAAAATAATAAAGAAGCAAATACCAATCATGGAATTAAGAAAAATATAAATTATTAATAAATGTTAATAAATAGACTTAAATCCACAGGCTTCTTAGAGCATTTTCATTGCAAATGTCAATAGACAATAATGAAAAAAAGTCAATCATCAATGTGTATAAGATATGTATTGTAAATAACACATATTTACACCTAATAGACATTAAAGTTTAAAATTATTTCAAATTCTACTATGATTGCACTTATCTTTATTTTTAAAATATTAACTTGTCATCTTATTTTTGTTACATCAATTTCACATTAAAAGTTTATATTTACATTAAACAAACATTTTTTTTAGCTCAATATCTATCCAATCCTATATGATATAAACATTTTTCTCAATCTACATTTACATTAAAAAAAGCTCTAATATTATACTCTATTACTATATCCAAAACTCATTTAAGAGGTTGTTCTGAGAAAAAAAAAAATCTTGAACCTAAGAATAAGAATCTTAAAGATTTTTACCTATGTTTATATGAAAATTTTTAAGATTTTCGTTAGAATGCCCAATATTAACCTTTCAGTCGATATGTTATAGCTTCTACTAAAGGCTTAACCAAAAATAAAAAAACATAAAAAGCATATCAGTTCAAACATCTCCATCAGCTCAGACATGGTTTGATGGCTAAAATTTCACTTAGCATGACTATAACCGGAGTTTGCATCCCACCTTCCAATGATTCAGGGAACTTCTAGCTCATAAGCCTCAAGGAATCAAGTGGGCTTTGAACTGTCAAAAAGAATTGCAACAAGTTTCCACACAAGTAGACAAATAGAGAGAGAGAGAGAGGAAAGTGCTCCTTGAGCAAGAGACATATTACTACTTAATATCCTAGAAAATTAGATTTAAAAAGCCAAACAAACATTATTTTTATTAAAAATTTAAGGGTTCATGCATTAGCAGTTATCAAAGCAAAAATTCAAATAAAACCAAACACAAACATATCACCACCGACATCATCATTCTTCCATCAGTGCCTCCTCCTTGTGGGTCTCTATGACAACATTAGATGTTGGATAAGCCACACATGTAAGCACATATCCCTTGTCCATCTGCTCATCGTCCAAGTAGCTTCCATCACTTTGATCAACTGAGCCTTCCACAATTTTCCCAGCACATGAAGAGCAAGATCCTGCACGGCATGAGTATGGCAAATCTATTCCTACTTCCTCAGCTTGATCAAGAATATACGCATCATCGGGGCAGTCAAATTGTTTCTCCCCCTCTGGTGTAATCAGTTTCACTTTGTAGACTGCCATCGCCGTCACCCGCCCTCTGCCGGTGTTAACGCCGAACAGGGTCCGACCCACATTAGGAATCGATGCCCGGAGGCTGCTTGCCGGCTGTCGCGGCAGGAACGGCGTGCTCACCATGGCGCCGGAGAAGGTGGCTGAGGCTGCCATTTCTTTTGCAAAATCTTAGCAAGTGTGTTGCGTGTGTGAGGGAGTTTGTGAGTTGCTGTGGCTGGTAGGAGAGGAAATAGGAGAAGGGAGAGAAATCCTATCCGGACACGTGGCGCCATCTTGTGGACTGTTTTATCTCCTTATCAAGATGGTTCGAGTTCACAAGTTCGTTCCGAATCGTGGTTGCCACAGGCCCTAATGGATTTTGGTCTTCATGTTTGATGGTTGGTTGAGTACGCCTTTCTCGCACGTGGCATTTGTTGCACCATCTAATCCGCTTCTAGAATGATCCTTAAGGGTACGGTAAAAGAGCAGATTTAGGTTTCGGAGGAATGTAATAGAAATTGATATTATCAATGTTCATCACCTTAAACCCTATAAAATAATAAAAAAAAAACTTTTAATTTAGAGGTATTTCACAACACTTATTTTTAATTAAATTATAGTAAAAAAATAATTTTTAATCTTTAAATGAAATGAAATTAAAAAAATTATAAACTATAATGTAACACAATTGAATAATATTGCAAAAATTTACTTGCATCAATATCTAATAGAAATGTTCTTCATCATAATCATATAATATTACAAAGATCTTACTATAGCATATGCCTTATCATGAATATTTTGTTCGAGCTAGAGTCCATCTTTTGATCTTTCTTTCAATTAAATATCAATATGGAAGCATTACTTAATATGGTATGAACCACATGGAGCTACTCATTTGTCTTTTCATTTCTCTTTCAATTGAATACTTAATTCACTCTTCATTTATTAAGTAAGTAGGGTAAGGAAGAGGAGGAGATAGATTTTAATGAAAACTCATAGCTACATATTGTTATTGACCTATTGCAATATGAATAGCTAGATTCTCTCTCTCTCTCTCTCTCTTTGAAATTCATGGAGCTCAGATATTTTTAATCTTATGGCTACATGTGATTTAAGAAGTCCGCCCGTGATATAAACCAAAAATTGGATTTATTTCTTTCCATCTCCATCTTTCTTTGAATTTTACATAGCTGATCAGAGAAGTCTCATCACTTGCAGTCTCTTTAAATGAATCGAAGCAACGACTTCCAACCCCAGAATTTTAAAACTTTATAACATAAGCTGTGAATGACTGAAACATCTGAACCCCCTCAACCACAAAACTAGCTTATAACCTAAGAACGACCTTTTAAAACACTGTAGTTAGCAGTCTCTCGGTTGTTGTTGTTGCTGTTTGTTAGCTTGTTTTCTGGCACGGCGCTGCCTAGAGCTCATAGACGACTTAAATCCTCCATTCTCATCACCTTCTGATTCATCCAATTCTCTAAATGATTTCTGCTTTTCACAAAGAAATTAATTAAGAAACTGAGGAGTTTTCTGTACATACAAAAATTGGAAAAAGTGGAGATGAACTAATATTATTACCTCTCGAATCTCAAGAAAGCTTACAGCATAGAATGTAGCAGCTGCAGCTGCAACAATTCCCAGCACCGGCAAGCCTATTTGCTGCATAGCGTCATCCATTACTGTGTGATGGTAGGGTAGGTGAAGCTAAGCCGCTCTCTTCAAAACCACTCCTGGATAACGTGAAGAAGATGTTGTTGTGGATAAGGTGCCAATAGGGGATAGAGCAGCATCTGTTGGGCTGGGCCTAAGAAGGACTAGCTGGAGCCCAATTTTAGTTAGCCAGCAATTACACGAAAGGCAATCAGAGTAACAAGGAAAAATTTCTTCTTACTACGTTAAAGTTTTTTGGTAGTAGGCTTCTGTTTTCATCACATGTGGTGGTGGTCGAATGAGGAGCCCGCCTTCACCAAAAGACTAGGATGCTCACATGTGTCTGGGCAGGACACCCCCAAGTCGTCTTGGTAGAGTGCTAATTTAAAGTGGGCCAATCTCTACAATTATTAATAGG
>JAJIYU010020855.1:0-10313 GCA_030144865.1 Tinospora cordifolia | reverse complement strand
GTTTTGAAGATGATTGATTGAACTTATGTCTTTGTATGCATGCTTTATTTATTGTGTCATGAATATACATGTTATGCATGTTTAGAAATTAAGAATATTGATGCATTCTGCCGTGAATAAATGGTTAATGTTTCATGTCATGTACATGTTATGCCGATGGTTTACTCCGATATTGTGTATTTTATCACTAAGAAAAGATTAAATAATGATTCAATTCATGTATCGACGCGATGATAGGGGCTAGACATCATCGTGTGTGTTCCACCCCTCGACCCGGCTTGCCAGTTTCTTTTATTTGATTGATGACTTTGAACTGGGAATCCAAAAAGTGATCCCACTTGATAGATAGATAGGGGGTTTGAGTTTCTAAGAGTGATTCTCTCTTCCCACGATGTGGAACACAGGGATTAAACTCTTTCGGTCCGAATGTCAACCAAAACAAGAAATTGTTTGAATCGCCTAATGTACAAAAAGTTTTTGACATGCTTGGTTTGTTTGAATTGAAATAATGATTTAAATGTTAAAAAGATCCACTGGGCTGTGTGCTCACCCTTCCTTTTATTTTTCAGGGAATTAAATTTCATGAAGACCATGAATATTAGTTAGGTTTTTTTTAAAGTTTCTAATTTTTATGTAAGGGCATGTTGTCCAAGTTTTAAGACTTCTGTTGTAATATTTTAAATTATGTACTCAATTTTATTTAATTAATTAAGCTTGTGAATTTCAGTCATTCTTATACTATTGCCTTATTAAATTCTTAATTTTAAGTTATGTGTGGTTAAATACGATCAAGGAATGAAATGACTGAAATAGAAAGTCAAGTGTGCGTCGCTTGTAATGTAACACCGGCTTGGCCCACCGTTTGGTTTAGTCCACTATCCAAAAATGGTGCATGCGTCTAATGCTTAATGATACGGGGGTTGGGGTGTTACAAAACTCAATGAAAGGTAAACAGTCTTCCCAATTTTTCAAGTTCTTCTAAATGAGGGTTTTTTTAAGCAATTGAGTCAATGTTCAATTGACGACCTTTGTTTGTGCGTCTGTTTGGGGATGACAAGCTATAGAAAATAGTAACTTAGTTCCAAGGTTTCCCGACAATACTTTCCAAAAATAACTAAGAAATTTTACATCTCTATCTGAAACAATACTTTTGGGTACACCATGAAGACGCACAACTTCTCGAAAGAACAAGTCAGCAATATAAGTGGCATCATATGTTTTATGGCAGGGAATGAAATATGCCATTTTAGAAAATCAGTCAACCACAACAAATATGTAACATCTCGAAAATTCATAAGAAATTTGAATTTTTAGTTAGAGGATTATACGAATTTGACGGATGAAAATTTTGGTAAGTCCTACTTTACCCAAATGAGGAATAAAAATCAATTTAATACATTTTTTGAAGAAAATATATGAATATAATGTATATTATGGGATATCATAGCCAAAATACAAGGATATGTGCAATTTATGAGGAAAACAAAATTAGAAAGTCAATTGGGATTGAGATTTGGCAAAAATCCGAAAAGAAAGCAAGAAATTCGGCTGAAAAATCAAAAAAATAAACTTAAAACACGTCCAACGACTGCAAACCGTGGATGTAGATCTGAACTCACAATCTAACGACCACGATTAGATTTGCAAACACGCACGAGCACACCGAATCATCAAGATCAAATGACCACGATCAAATCCATCAAATCCAACGGTGCACAACGAAGGCACAAAAACGAAATTGTGAAATCAACATTGCGCTCGAGGTTGATCGTGCAGCCAGGATTTATTTCATTGATCGTGAACGAGATCCGCAGATCGTGATCGAGGACGATCTGACGATCTAAAGCATTTTTCATTAATCACGATTGAGATGCGTGTGCGAAGCTCGAGGACAATCCAAGCATCCATATCAAAGCCGCGTTCGGGATCGCGAACTGTGCTGCACTCAAGGAAGATCCAACGGTCCAGATCGAAGATGTTTTTTGGATCAATCAAGAACCGTTGATGTGCTCGAGGAAATCTGACGGCCCAGATCGTTACTCCGAAACAAAGAAACCAAAATTACAGAAAAAATTACAAAAAAATTGAAAATAATCTGAAAAAAGGTTTCTAAAATTCAAAAATTATTTCTAAATTCTAAAAAAAAAATTTGAAAAATACTCATTTTATTCTCAAAATTAGAAAGTACGAAATTAAAGAGAAATAGGGTGTTTTATTCAAAGAAAAACTCAAAACTTTCTATTTTCTCCCTTTGAAAACCCATATAAACCCCCATAAACTCTTAATTTCTTCATTCCAAAAATAAGAGTTGAAATTGCCTCTTATTTTCTAAGCCTTCTTCTTGGCACCTCTTCCAATCTTTCCTTCCTCTTAATTGTGTGTGAGAAGTTCTTCTCTCGAATTGGAGAATTAAGATGGGTGATCTTCATTGGCACTAGTACGTGGGGGGAATTGTTGCCAAAATTTTGGAAGAAAGCGTCACAAGGTGGAAGTCATTTCTAGAACACCCTTTTGTTCTTATTTAAATTCATGGCATGCTCATTGTTTTTGTCTTTTGCACTGAATCCAAAGATTTTCAATTTCAATTCTAGAATTTTAAATGTTTATTTCAGTATTTGAGTTTTGATTCATGTTTGAGCAATCATATCATCCATGCCATGTTGGTATCATGCTTAGGCTTTAAAATTATAATATGATGCACGTTTTATGAGTGTTTCATGAATTGACTGTGTATATTCTGAATTTTAGTTTGATTTCATATTTTGAAGTTTATTTTATGAGATCATGATGAGAATTAATCAAAGACAATAGTGATAATAACCACGTGCCATCATAGTGGTCATATGTTTTTTTCATATGAGTTAGGTCATATAGTTTTCAGACCTAAGTACTTGAGAGTCGTGTACCACATTACCAGGTGGGTTACCATGTGTAATGGGTTGATGCCGACACGTGCCACTAACAGGTTGATGTCGAGTGGGCCCTATTTACTTAGTTAAGAGCATCAAGGGATTAAAAGCCCTTTTGGTCTGAGACTCGACTTGAATAAATTGTTGCTTGAAACGCCTAATGATTGCAAGTGTTTGAATTATGATTGTGTTATGAGTTTGAATATGAAAGATGGTTGTTCGAAAAGGATCCACTGGGCTATGTGCTGCTTGAAATGCCTAATGATTGTAAGTGTTTGAATTATGATTGTGTTACGAGTTTGAATATGAAAGATGGTTGTTCGAAAAGGATCTACTGGGCTATGTGCTCACTCCCTTTCTTATTTTCTAGGAACATGAAACCTATGGAGCGATTGAAGATAGTTTCTATATTATTATATTTTTTTTATGAATTTTTTAGGGCATATTGCCCAAAATTTTTATGCTTTTCTACTGAAAAGTATTTTGAAGTCTTCCGCTGTAACAATTAGTTTTTTTGAGAAGTTTAGTACTTTCAATTATTCTTTCTATTATGAATAAAGTAGTTTAAATTTCTTTATCTCTTTTAATTTCCATTGATTTTATTAAAGTGAAAATTTTGTATTCTTGAATTTTTATACAAAGGCACGAGATATTGAAAAGAAAAGAACAAGTGTGTGTCACTTGTAAAGTGACACCAGCTCGACCCGCCGTTTGTTAAGTCCACTATCAAGAGAACGGTGGTCATGTATACTGCTTAAAGATACAGTGGCTGGGGTGTTACAAAGGTGGTATTAGAGCCTAGGCATTAGTTGTTGGGCTAAGAACAAAAGGTTTCCTATGATACCAAAGGTGGTATCAAAGCCTAGGCATTAGTTGGTCAAGAACATAAAGTTTCCTCTGATACCAAAGGTGGTATCAGAGCCTAAGCATTAGTTGATGGGCCAAAAATAGAAAGTTTCTTCTGATACTAGGCGTCGTATTAGAGCCCAGTGAGTAGAAACACTGGACTAGAATGAGAAACTCAAACTTAGGGTTTCACCTTAAATTGAATTGAATTTAGAATGCCCTACCTTCTATTTTTGAAATTGAAGAATGTTTTAGAAAGTGTTTTCAAAAAAAGAAAAGGAAATATATGTTTTTAAAATGTTTTGTTTGGATACAAAGACTACAAGTTGAGCTGATAGTGGGTAAGCCTTGTCCCAAGTAAAGTTAAACATTGAAAGGGAGGTGGGTTATCCCGTCCTAGAAAGCGCGGTTGCTAAGCAGACTTCGGTCTTGCCGCTCGATCTAGAGGTTGTCCCACCCACTTATGTTAGTATTCGGAGTTGAAGAACACTCTTATTTTTCATAAAAGAAAATTAGAATGTGAAAAATTAGGGCAATGAATTGATTAGAAGTCAAAAAAGATGCCAAAGGTGGTATCTTGACCAGACAGAGGTTACAAGTCGACTAGAACCAAACCTTGGTCCGAGAAAAAACCATAGATAGAAACGGGTGTAGCCATGGGTGGTACAGTGGATCAAAAGCATAAAACTCTAGGACATAGGCTAGAGACTGAAACTTATGTGAAAACATAAAATTGTTTGATTAGGACACAAGACCGGGAAGCATCTATAATTTTCGTTTTCTATGTAGTATGGGATGCATAGGAATTCGAGGTTATGGAGGAAGCCTGGACTCAAATAATGATGGACCGTGTGTGGTGAATGATCGGTAACTCTGGCAGAACGGGTTTCTCTATGCTCGCTAGTATGGGGCGGTTGAGTATAGTGGGCTCGGCAACCTTAGTTATCGAGCAATTCGCGGATGTTTGGGTGCGGCTCTGTTCTGAGTGAAAGCCTAAGTGGAAGGGGTAGAGTGGTATGGGACACTTGAACCAAAAGCTTAGGTAGAAGCTTGGAACCTTGCTATGCTAACTTGATTGTATGATTGTGTGATATGCATGCTTTACTATTTATTTGCTTTGAGGCCAAATCATGTACCCATGCATGAAAAGAACATAGAAGAAAGGCTTTAGGCCACTTAACAAATCGAAAACCTAGAAACATGAATCTAGAGCCATGATAGAACGAATATTTGACGCATACTGACACTTTGCTCAACTTTACAAGTAAATGGCTGGAGTTAGGAGGTACATAACTCGATCCACCACCTCTGAGGAGATTGAACAACAAGTGCAGGAACTGCCTATTGGGATGGAGGCAAGGATGGAAGCCATGATGAATGAAATGTCACAGAGGGTACTAGATCAACTGAGAAGGACACTTCCACAGATAATCCCTCAGGTGGCTCCTCAACCTCAAGCACCTGAGCTTATTCCAGTCCAAGTCCTAGCACCAGTACCTTAGGAACGTCAAAGGAATCCTGGAAGATGAAAGACAGAAGAAGATGCTACTAGATTTGCAAAAGCTTCACCCTCCCTCATTTGATGAAACTACTGACTGCATCTTTGCTGATCACTGGTACTAGGAAATGGAGGAATTACTAAATGTGTTGAAGGTGACGGGTTCAAGACGAGTAGCACTAGCTACACACCATTTCAAGGGACCATCCCGTGGATGGTGGAGGATGATGCAGATGGATTCCAACACTAACGTTGCGACCATGACCTAGGGAGAGTTCAGAGAAAAATTTTATGACAAATTCTTTCCGGAGGCAACTCTCAAAAAGTTGCAAGAAGACTTCTTGAGACTGAACCAGAGGGATCTCATAGTAATTGAATATGAGAGGAAATTTATTGAGCTGGCCAAATTTTCTCATGAACTGATCCAATAAGAAAGAATGAAGGGCAACAGATTTGCATAGGGTCTCAAGATCGAGATCCGAAAGGTCATCATGACATTGGGCCTCCGAACCTACAAGGAAGTTGTTGAACAGGCCCTAATTTTGGAACAAGAGCTCAACCTGGAACAAAGGTTGAGAGGAAAGAATAAGAGGAACGGAAATGAAAAGGACCAACAAGGGACCCAAAAGGAAAGCAAAAGTGGTAAGGCTCTGTAGAAATAGGGGTAGAACAAGGATGAATCAAGGGAAGAAGCTAAGAGGCTGGGATTGTGTTACGTATGCAAGCAGAAGGGTCATTTGGCAAAAAATTGCCCAACTACACCAACTCAGGCTTCCCATCAATAACAACAGAATACTCAGGGGGGAAGTCAGAATGGGCGACCTCAAGCCAAACAGAATCAGAATGCCAATCAAAGGCAAAACCAGGGTCGTGGTCAGAACCAAGCCAGAATGTTTGCGGTAGAGACCCAAGAAGACCAGGCCCCTGCAATAGAAGGTACGTTCCTATTGTTTAATGTTGTTGTGAGACTGTTGTTTAACTCAGGTGCCTCAAAATCTTTCATCACTAAAAAACTAGCTAATAGGTTACAATTTGTGACAAAAACAATGTTTGTGACTATGAACGTGTCCACACCAATAGGGACCATTGTGACTCCAAAGAAGATTTGTAGTTGTGACCTTAGGTTTGAGGATAAACTTTTAATAGTCAACCAATATATACTACCTTTCTATAGCTATGATGTAATCTTGGGGATGGATTGCTTAGACCAGCACTAGGCCTAGATAGATGGTCTTAAGAGACGAGTAACCATAATATTACCTTCTGGGAAGATCTTTAAAATCAATGGGAATATGCAGAGACTACCAAGGAGTCCAACCCTAGCTTTGCTGAACTGTTTGAAGCAGACCGATGAGTTCGAGGAACTCTCTGAAGAAGAACCTACTGACTTGAAGAATATTCACGACCTAGCTGTAGTCAGTGAACATGAGGATGTGTTCGCAAATGACTTACCTCGACTACCACCAGCTAAAGAGTTAGAGTTCAAGATTGAACTTCACCCTGGAACCAACCCTATAGCCATACCTCCTTATATAATATAATAGCGCCAACAGAACTAATTGAGCTGAAAACTCAACTGGACGAGCTCAGGGAGAAAGGTTTCATCAGGCCTAGTA
Organism: Tinospora cordifolia; assembly: GCA_030144865.1. Lineage (NCBI taxonomy): Eukaryota > Viridiplantae > Streptophyta > Magnoliopsida > Ranunculales > Menispermaceae > Tinospora > Tinospora cordifolia. Next base: position 3,444 of record JAJIYU010020855.1, on the reverse strand, counting down.
AATCACCCTAGGGAACCCCAGTACTATTCGTGAAAAAGAAGGATGGTTCTTGTGACTGTGTGTCAACTATTGGAAGTTGAATCAAGCTACAGTAAAGAATAAATATCCTTTACCAAGGATTGAAGACCTATTTGATCAATTACAAGGAGCTACTCATTTCTCTAAAATTGGTCTTAGGTCAGGATATCATCAGTAGAGGATTCGAGAGTCTGACATTCACAAGACGACTTTTAGAACAACAAATGGACACTTCGAGTTCACCGTGATGCCCTTTGGTTCAACTAATGCCTTGGCTGCCTTCATGGATTTGATGAACCAAGTGTTCAGATAGTACCTTGACCAGTTTGTAGTGGTATTCATGGATGATGTCCTAATCTAATCTAAGTCAGAAGCTGAGCACCTAAAACGCTTGAGGATCATACTAGAAACTCTCAGAAGAAACCAACTATATGCTAAATTCAGTAAGTGCGAGTTCAGGATGAAGACGGTCAAGTTCCTTGGCCACGTAGTGTCAGCAAAAGGCATCTCTATAGATCCGAAGAAAGTGGAAGCCGTTATGAACTGGAAGCAACCCAAAGCAATAACAAAAATCAGAAGTTTCTTAGGCTTGGCAGGCTGCTACATAAGGTTCATTAAGGAATTTTCCAAGTTGGCAGAACCTGTGACTAAGTTGACCAGAAAAGGATTTAGGTTCCAGTGGGATGAGAAATGTGAACGGTCATTCCAAGAAATGAAGACAAGGTTGACTACAGCTCCTATTCTAGTCACCCCAACTCCTGCTGTTACTTACACACTGTATACTGATGCCTCACTGAGTGGATTGGGTGCAATCCTAATGCAGGAAAAGCAAGCCATCGCTTTTGCCTCAAGACAACTGAAGGTCCATGGGATAAATTACCCTACTCACGACCTTGAGCTAGCATCCATTGTGTTTGCCCTGAAGATTTGGAGACACTATTTTTATGGTAAGAAATTTGAGCTGTTTTCATATCACAAGAGCTTGAAGTACATCTACACCCAGAAGGAGTTGAACCTCAGGCAACGTAGATGGATGGAGTTCTTAAAAGACTATGATTTTCACCTACAGTACCATCCGGGGAAGGCCAATGTAGTGGCTGATACCTTGAGTAGGAAGTTCACCAAACAAGAGGAAGAAAAAGGCCAGATGTACCAGTTGATTGAAGATTTTAGGTTGGGTGTAAACCTTAACGAGAAAGAAGCCTATCTTTACAATATGTTTTGCCAACCAGACCTATTACATCAAATCAGTGATGAACAGAAACAAGACAAGTGGCTTGCTCAACTAATCGAAGGAGTCATGCAAGGAAAGCATACAGATTTCAGGATAGATGTTGAAAACATCCTAAGGCTCGGGGAAAGGATATGTGTACCTTAGAAAGGACAGAGCAAGCAAGTCATACTCAATGAAGCTCATCAAACTAAATATACCATGCACCATGGTGGGGATAAGATGTACCAGAACCGCAGGAAAACCTACTGGTGGAGAGGAATAAAAAGGAACATAGCCAAATATGTTTCTAAGTGCTTAACATGTCAACAAGTGAAAGCAGAACACCGGAGACCCTCTGGAATGTCACAACCACTTCCAATCCCTGAATGAAAGTGGGATAACATTGCTATGGACTTCGTCAGTGGTTTACCCATAAACCAAAAAGGAGAAGACACTGTTTGGGTGATAGTGGATCGTCTCACCAAAGTAGCTCACTTCTTGCCTATCAGATCCACATACCAAGTCAGCAAGTTGAGAGAAATCTATGTGAAAAAAATCGTCAGACTTCATGGTGTACCCAAAACTATCGTGTCTGATAGAGACACTCACTTTACTTCACAGTTTTGGCAGAGTCTACAGAAGGAAATGGGTACTAAACTCACCATGAGTATGACATTTTACCCTCAGATGGATGGTCAGTTTGAGAGAGTTATCCAGATTTTGGAACATATGTTGAGGTCTTGCATTTTAGATTTCAAGGGGAATTGGAGCAAGTACTTATACTTGGCGGAGTTTGCCTATAACAACAATTATCAGGAAAGCATAAAAATGGCTCCATTTGAAGCTCTCTATGGAAGACCATGCAGATCACCTACCTGTTGGGCTGAATTTGAAGATCAAGTATTAACTGGCCTAGACATGGTGGAAAAAACAAACAACCACTTCAAGTTAATACAAACGAGACTGACTACTGCACAGAGCCGTCAAAAGAGCTACGCTGACAAAAGGAGAAGACCATTAGAGTTCCAAGTTGGAGACAAAGTATTTCTGAGGATTAGTCCTCAAAAAGGTATCAAAAGGTTCAGATTCAAAGGAAAGTTATCTCCAAGGTTTGTTGGACCCTTTGAAATACTTAGAAGAATCGGGGAATGTGCTTATGAGTTGGACCTATCAAACCGTATGACTTCAACACATAACGTATTCCATGTATCCATGTTGAGGAAATACGAACCTGACCCCTCTCACATCATTCACTGGGACGAAGTGAATATTCAAGATGATGCTACCTACGAGGAAACAACGGTCAAAATCCTTGACCACAAGGCACAGAATCTAAGAACAAAGGATATCCCATTAGTGAAGGTGATATGGAAACATCACGGGGTAAAAGAAGCCACGTGGGAACTCGAAAGCGAGATGAAGACCAAGTACCCGCATCTGTTCACAAGGAATACCTAAATATGTATAAATTTCAAAGACAAAATTTTTCTAAGGAGGGTAGGTTGTAACATCTCAAAAATTCATATGAAATTTGAATTTTTTGTTTAGAGGACTATACAGAATTGACGGATGAAAATTTTGGTAAGTCCTACATTACCCAAATGAGGAATAAAAATCATTTAAAGGATTTTTGGAAGAAAATATATCAATATAATGTATATTATGGGATATCATAGCCAAAAATACAAGGATATGTGCAATTTTTGAGGAAAACAAGATTAGAAAGTAATGGGGATCGAGATTTGGAAAAAATCTAAAATAAAGGCAAGAAATTCAACTGAAAAATCAAAAAAATAAACTTAAAACACATCCAACGGCTGCAACCGTGGATCAAAATCTGACTCACAATCCGACGCCCACGATTAGATCCACACACACACACGAGCACACTGAATCATCAAGATCAAACGGCTACGATCAAATCCATCAAATCCAACGACGCACAACGAAGGCGCAAAAACAAAATCATGATCTCAACACTGCGCTCGAGGTTGATTGTGCAGCCAGGATCTATTTCGTTGATTGCGAATGAGATTCGCACACTATGATCGAGGACGATCCGACGATCTGAAGCATTTTTGTTGATCACGATCAAGATGTGCTTGCGAAGCTTGAGGACAATCCAAGCGTCCAGATCAAAGCCACGTTCGGGATTGTGAATTGTGCTGCATACGAGGAAGATCCAACGGTCCAGATCGAAGACGTTTTCTGGA